>JAECUM010007196.1:0-119144 GCA_016617855.1 Megalonaias nervosa | reverse complement strand
TGAGTTATTTTTTCAAAATAAGTAAGTGTATTTAGCACAAATTACTAACATACACATTTGATGTGCCTATTTTTATCACACTACATAACAAGGAGGGAACTGTTTCAGTTCATGTTTTCAGTATTGGAGTCAAACATAGTAGATCAGTTTGTATTTGTTTGTAAGAATTGACTTGGTTTATATTAAATTACACTTGTGTGCGTTGTATTAGCATAAAAATGTAAAAGAATTATTCCACTTTCTTTCTTTCTTGCTGTGAGCCAGTTCCCGTTTCTGTTTAATCACTTGCTTTTAATTTTGATAATTTTAGTCTCAGGATTGATATTGGTACCACATTACATCCAGAATCATGTTATAATGACGTGTAATGACAAGGGAAAACTATTGGGATTACGTATCTCGCCTTCAATGGCAGCATCAGTGGCATAGTCTTAAGATTCCATGTTAAAAAAAATTTTTTGTTGTGTGTGTATTTCAATATCAGTTACTGTATTCAACTGGAACTTTGATAATATATTACCATACATCTATAATTTGCATCCTAATATCGCTAGAGTTCACTGTATCACCTTCTTAAGCAGACAGCTGCCTCATCAACGTACAGTTCACGGGTGAAAATACCAATTCTGTACACCTCTCATCAATATTACAGATCAGCACACACTGTAAAGCAAATATCAAGATGAGTATACTTCACAATTATTTATTACATACCCATTTAGTCTTACATGCCTGATATGGCATTCAATATAGATGTTCAGTCAGTGATTCCATATCACACACCTATCCCAGAACTACTTTTACAACTTGAACTTAGTCCACTTATACAAAATTGGGAATGATTTATTGCTGTACATTTTAAATTATTCAAAAATGGTAACAGATATTTGTAACTTTAAGAAATAAAGTCATGTTTGGTAAAATGGCCAGTTTTGCCGCTGATGATAGTGAAAGACTCATAGTATCCTAAGTAGCGGCAAGCAGTGCATTTCACAGTATTTATGCTGAGAAATTAGAGTAAGTTTAGTTGGACAGTAATATCTTGGACGGAATGTTTTACAATAAGTTCTCAGTGTATTTCATGGTATTTAAGCAGAGAAATTAGAGTACATTGGACAGAATCTTTCACAAGAAGTCATCAGATGAAGCTTGTTTGCAAAGTGACATCAAATAAGAGAGAGAGAACTTTACTCCATGTTTAACTTCCCAAGAGACATTCCATAATGTAAATCATCTAAAATATCAAACTTGGTTGAAATATATTTCATGCTGACAGAAACCTCAATGTGATGTTGTTTTTCTCTGATTTAATGTGAATCTAGCTTGGTTGCTTTAATTCACCAAGTCAGATAGGTTGCATTACGAGAAAACCCTGACAGCAAAGACATCTTGCATCATATTTGATGTTATGCTGTCCATGATAACAACATTCTTTTACCAGTAACCAGAATACTTTTACCATGGGATAAACTTTGATTAAGCATATTAAATTAAAACATATCACAGAAGTTATTCCACTTTAACGAAAATGTGAAATGCCACATCAAATCTTTGTGTATATTACACTGAATAATCACAAAATGTGGAGACGGATAGCTGTTTATTGTTTCCAATTAACAGCACCATCATTTAATTCATACTGTAAATGTGCAATCAAGGCAGTTGCATGGTCTGACAGTCATCTATTCAAAGATCTTTAGTTTAGCACAGGTAAAATATTCCACCTTGAACATGTTAAATGTTTTTCAGGGGTTTTTTTCATTAGCTTTAGAAAAACATATGTGGTGTCCAGAATGTTTTTATAATTATTGAAAATTGCTACAAATTTTGAAAATATGTCCAGAAAATTGGAGAGTCTAGATATTTAGGTTTCTCTTACAACTTGTTTTACTCTTTGATTCATGCTGATGATACTGTTTTCTCTCTCATGTGTAAAAACAATAGCTTTAGCAATTTCCTTAAAATGCTCCTTGTTTTGTAGTTTGCTTTGATACTTAGTATGTTATCTTTTGTCTTCAGGAATTATTATTCCACATATTAAATCAAAATTTTTTATGAAAAAAAATTCAACAAAGAATATTTGCAATGTTGATCCAATCTTGGTCTTGAGATCACTAAATGTGAGAAAAAAGAGCTCAATTCCAAAGTGTTTTAAATCAAGCAAGATTTCTTGAGAAGTAATGATGTTGAAAATCCACAGATTTGTCAGAAGTTTTTATCAGATAGTATCTGACTGTAACCTAAGCAAGATTTGATATTTAATAGAATTTTACATTACCAGCTACCTTTGCATTGCTTTCCTTTTCCAGGTCCTTTAGTCTCCAACCCAAGTTAATTATTACCTCTTCAGATTACTGTTGGAGTGCCAGAATTTAAATGACATGATTCCAATGTGACTCATTATTCATAGCCAGCATAAGGAATACATGTGTGCACAATTTTTCATAGAAATTGCCTTTATTTTTGTCTCTGTCATTTTGGCATTTCACCCAATGTTTTGTATCCATTGAGTGTTTATCCAATGAGTGCCTGCTTTATTTGAGTGATTTCTGTGCAGTCTTTTGGTAAATTTTAGTTTTTGTGGATCTATACTTAGTAAGTTGTGCTGCATTAAATTGTATCCCCCATCATTGTTCTGGTGCTAGGGTGAATGTACCCTTTTTTTGTTCAGGATTTTTTTTTGTATGTGAAATTTTAAGAGCTTATGTTATGTAGTGCGAGGAACGTATTCACAAGAAGGATCTGACTAACTTGAGCAGTATTTGATATTTAATAGCAATGATTCATTACCTGCTACTTTTGCATTGTTTTAATTTTCCAGGACATTTAATCCCCTGTCCAAGCTAATTATGCCAACTTCTTATTACTGTTGGAGGGCAAGAATTGAAAATGTTCTGATACCCCACCTGCTTAGCATGCACACGTGGATGTTCAGTTTGTTGTCTTCTTTTCTGATCAGGTGTTGACTTTGTGAAAAGTCACACAGAGTTCACACAGTACCTTGAAAAGTGCTTGAATTTCGATTCATCCTTGAAAAGTACTTGAAATTCATTTTTACCTTGAAAAGTACTTGAAAATAAGCCTCGGTCCTTGAAAATTATAAAATTAATCAACAAATGAATGTCCGCAAGTTTCTTTTCATACAGTTACATCATGTAATCAAAATAAAACTGCTTGATTTTCAATGGTTTACAACACGTGACCAATCAGATATTTATAATTGCGCACAGACCTGATTATAAAGAGCATTAAAAAGTGCACGAATCTTTTCCAACGATCATTCTTCTTTGTAGATTTATTTTCTGCGGCAGCAGTACAACTTTGTACTTTAAATCATGGTGAATCAGCTGTTCAAACTCTCAAAACAAAAGATAATGAAAAATATACACAAAAATGGTCACAATTTATTCTTATTGTATGTCCAAGCTTCTGGTTTGTGGCATACAAGCTAAAATTGTTATGTCTGTTATTGACTTTTTTGGCATCACAACCACACTTTGGGTGTAAATTACAGCCATATGCCTGTTAGCAGAAAGGCTGCTTTCTACACATTGTATTTACATCTACTTGTAAATGTACCTAGAAAATTTAGATGAGCGATCATGCGACAGCAGCTATAAAAAATTAGATGCAGCAACACGGCATACTTTCGTGGAAGATGATTTTAAGATGCTGCGTGAATGCATCATATCATGCATCTAAAGTTGTTCCAGAAGTTGATTTTATCTGCCACAGACAACTTCAGGTATGTATAAATTATGCAAATTGCTATATACAAGGTCGGCCGATGTGTTTTCATGAAATGTGTCGGAGAGAGAAAGTGGGCTTCGGCAATCTCCGTAAACTCCAATCGCTACCGAATATTGAGGAGGCTGCATTCACACCCATCAAAGGATAAACGTATATGTGGCATTGAGAATACGGAAGATTTATCTGGCTATTTTTCTGCAAGAGCTTACCCATTTCACTTGGAGCATAATGCCTGGGAAGTGTGTGTTTCAACCCCCATTGGTATCAAAAAACAAGAATACAAGACCTGGTAATTAAATTCAAATATACTTGAAAGTGAAATAATGGTGGATTATGCCTCCATAATGAAACATTATCCAAATTTGCCTTTACCAAATAACAGGGCTATCAACTCAATCTCAATCAAAATTTCCATCCTGTTGATTTTTGTTTATAAGTGTTGTGCATTTATTCATCTCATCTGATTTATTGGGTATTATCAGTCACATACCAGAGTCTTAGATTGACAGTATGCCAGGCCACGTTTCCATGAAACTGAAAAATTTCCCATCAATTTTGAATAAGCAACTGCTGCTGATTTCAGTTGTTGTCAATTAGTGGCCCATAATTTTTTTTTACTGGCCCATCACTATTAGTGCTCAGCCCATCACAGTGGAAAACAATTTAACACACTGACCTAGAATTGTAGATATAATTGTCAAGAATGTGCAAATGAACAAAAATATTTCACACACAATTATTGTTCAAATCAAACTCTTTTAGAAAGTGAGATCCAATATAACCAACAGCAGAAATAATAAGTTTATTCTGTATCTACTAACATTAGTTACACAAGTACCCAAAAACTTTTTTTGCAAGGTTGCAGGCTTCCAAAGGTGATTGACACAAGGCTCTCTGTACAAAGTGTCAAAAAAATCACTAATGTCAGAAAAATGGGAGATAGTGCTGTCAAGTCCCAAATGAAAGGTGAAAAGCACAAGGCCTTAGTCCACAGTTCTGGCATTGTCTCATTGGGTATACACATCTTCTTTCAGGGAGCTAGCTCCACAGCCCCGTCCACCACCCCACCTAAGCCAGAAACACATTAGGAAACACAGAAGGAACCCAAGCTTGATGAAATAGCAACTACTTCATCTGCACCAGATGACACAAGAAGAGCTGAATTCAGATCAACCATGTCATATGTTGCTGGAGATGATGTCCTCCAAGCAGAAATTTGGTGGACAATCAAGATTGTAACTAGCCACTACTCCTACGATTCAGTATATGAAGTGCCAGACGTCTTCTGGAAAACGTTTCCTAACAGTCTTTTTGCCCAAAAATATGTGTGCCTTGACAAGAAGGCTACATACCTCACTGTATTTGGTGTTGAGAAACATTTTAAAACAATGCTCAAGTCAACAATCAAAGGACCATTGGTGCTGCTGTTTGATGAAAGCTTAAACTACAAATTGCAGCAAAAGCAACTAGATCTCACGTGAGGTTCTGGCATGTAGAAACAGACATCATTCAAACCAGGTATGTCACGAGCCAATATTTAGGACATGCCAAGGCCAGTGACCTCATGCAGGCCATGATGGATGCTGTTTCTGATGCAGGCTTAGCACTGCCATGACATGGTTCAAATTGGCATGGACAGCCCTAGCATGAATTGGAAGCTACATGAAGATCTTGGTGCCCAACTACAGTGGGAATATGGAAACAGGCTCATTAACATTGGTTCATGTGGCCTCCATGTAGTCCACAACAGTTTTAAAAAAGGAATGTCAGCAGCAGGCTGGAAGGTATCCAGTTTCCTCTTGTCAGCCTACCATCTCATTAAAGATGCCCCAGCAAGGCTGGAAGACTATGTCAGATCTTCTGAAGGACAGAGGCCCCTGAAGTTTGTCGCCCATCTTTGGCTAGAGAATGTTCCAGTTTGTGAGAGGGCAATGAAAATCTTCCCGAATATAGTCAAGCATGTGGAGACAGTTGAGACAAAAGCAGTGACAAAACTTGACGACAGGTCATACAACACTATAGTGGAGTGCATGAAGTAGGACCCTTGCTTTCTGGCCAAGCTCTATTTCTTCCAGTGCATTGCCATGCAGCTGCAGCCCTTTCTCACCCAGTTCCAGACTTATGCTACCATTTGTTGCACAGGCAATGTACCAGATGGTTAGAGGACTGATGAGCTGCTTCATAAAGAAAAGTGTCCTTGATTACTCTGATGAAAAAATGGTAAAGATTAACATCACAGACACATCCCTTCAAGTGGACTACAATCAGGTGGACATCGGTTATGTCGCAGAAAAACTGAAGGAGGACAGAGCAGGACTGAAGCCAAGTGAGAGACAGAAGATGGAGTTCAAGATGGAGTGTAAGGTGTGTCTCATAGAAGTTGTTAAAACCATCCTGAAGAAAAGTCCAGTCTCCTATTGGACTGTGAGGAACTTGTCCTGCCTTTCTCCCGCATTGATGGCAGAAGACAAGACAATGTGCAGGGATAAGATCCATAGCCTTCTTTCATACCTGGTCAACTGCCAAAGGCTGAATGAGGACTAGTGTGATACTGTCCTAAAGCAATTTCAAATGCTGTTCAACTGCATCCCAACAGAAAGGTTGCTGGCATTTCGTCCATCTGAGGACCGGATGGATGAACTTTTCGTGAGTTCAGTTGAAGGAAGTGCTGATCTATACCGTGACCTCAAGCCAGTTCTGAATACCTTGCATGTGCTGCTGCATGGTCAGGCCACTATAGAAAGAGGTTTTAGCATTAACAAGGAGATAGAAGTGGAAAACATGAAGGGACAATCCCTGATCGTCCTGAGAAATTATCTGTGAGCATGTCAGTAGAGTAGGAGGCCTGGCAAATGTATAAATTTCAAAGGAACTTCTGATGTCCAGCAAGTTGGCTAGGCAAAGATATATACAGAACCTTGAGGATGAGCATTTGAAGGCCAAATCAGCTACACAGCTAAAAGAAAAAAGACCCTTGAAGCTCTGGAGGAGTTGAAGAAAAAGAAGCAAAGGCTTGAGGACAGCATCCAGCATCTCGAGAAAACATTAGACAAATTATATGAAAAGGCAGAAGCTACTGGAACAATCTCCAATGCATTGAAGAAAGAAACTGCACAAGCAGTCAGAAATGGAAACTATGAAAAAGGAAATTGCTGATCATGTTAAAGAACTTAGTACTTAAAAAGTCAGTGGTTGTAGTGTGGTCATGTGTGCAAATTATATATTTAAGTGTAGAATTTAAAGAAAAGATCATGACTATTCTACTTTGTCTACTTTTTATCCTTCCTTTGTATTTGTTCTTCATATGATGATCTGAAACTGTCATGCAATCAGACTTTGATCTCCAGTAGTTGTACTTGTAGTTGGAGTTAAGAATTTAAAGAACTGTTGAACCTAGTGTACCTTATTTGCTATGTAATCTATAGGGATTCTTTTGTTCTTCATATAAAGATCTGAATTCATTTGTTTTTCTTAGAAATACAGTGTTGTTATTCTCCTAAGATTTGTTTTTTTTTATTCTCTGTTATAAAGTCTCAAGCCTATTGCACCCATATTAGGAAGCCCCTTGTCAGGAAATTACAACATTCTCACTAATGATAAAATCCTTTAAATGGCCATTGATAAATATACCTAAAGTGCATTGGGCATTGGGGTCCTTGAAAATATTGGATAATGTCCTTGAAAAAGTCCTTACATTTTGTCACACTAAAGGTGTATGAACCCTGTCACAGCACATACAGAAGGAGTAAGAATGGCCCCTCATCCTCCTTGCGATTACAGGACAAATCCCTCCGGTCCAGGATGGGTTTTGATATCATGTTTGGAAAGACTAATGCCAATTTAGGTTCAGGAACATTCAGCAGCCTCCGTGGTTCGGAGATGTTTAAGGGTCAAGGGTCCCTGACACTAATTATAATACTGTTTCTTGGTGCCGCTGAGGGAATGATCTTTGGAAACCCAAGAAAGGAAAACACCTGAGAGTGAGTCATGACTCATGTTTAGGAATGAGCAGTATCCTCCCAAAGTCAGAGTCTTAGTGACTGAGATCAGTGAATTGCATATTAATGAGAGGGATGAGCAACAATCATGGTTGAATAGATCTGATGTGGACTCATCGATCAGATCTTCATCTCTTGATTTGTCTTTGACTTGTCACTGGACACCAGTCTTTCATCGGTAATTGGGCTTAAAACACCTGTCACTGGGTTTTGATTTTTAGACTGGGATCGGGTCAGTAACTCCTCCACTGTTCAGATGTTACTGTTTAATCCCATTGAGGGTAGGGAGGGACCTGTAATGTCACCTATGGCCTGAACTAACAAAATGTAGTGGATGGAGGGGTGACCACTAAACCCGTGATGTTCTAGAAAGGATCAGTGATCCCATTTGCTTAGGATCTCAGATACATTTTTCCCGTCAACCCCTCTTGAGCAGCTTCAGGATGATGCCAACCCCCTTTTAATGTCTCTCTCTCTCCTAAGAGGGATATTGGGATGGACAGTCCTGTCTCACTTCTGGAATGGGCTTAGGACAATAATGTCATTTCCATTGTGGTGGACACAGATGAATTTTCAGAGGAACCAGGCATGATGGTCCCTTTCCATCCATTTGGGTCCTTTGCTCCTTCAAATCTGTTGAGTTGGAAGTTAGAGGAGGAGGAAGTTTGACTATTGATATTATAGGCAGTGAACAAAGTTTACTACCTCGTTCTTCCCATTTTGTGTCCTTAGCCTACTGGTGCCCAGGACAAGATTTTCTTCAGTCAGGAGGGCATCATCTCATCCAGATTATCTGTTGCTCACCCATTCTGCTATGGCTTGGGAACTTACACAGAAGTTTTCCATGGGATCAGAGTTTGCTGGAGAGGAGAAAGTATTGTCTGTTCCCACTTATACACTTTAGCTACTGGTTTATGCCTCCAGCTATCTAGTCCATTGTCCATCTTGGCTCATTAAGCCCACACCCCCTTTTGAACTCTGGGGTCCCACAAGGGGGAATATTAGCTGGAGCCTGGGCTCACATGCTAGTTAAAACCTTGGAGCTAATAAGACCCACTCTGTAATGATAATAGCTTTGCATGCCGATATCTTAATGGTGGCTTCGATTAGTCTCTTGAAGGAGGAATCAATGTCATTAGTCCTGCTTAAGTGCTTGACGGAGGCTATATTGAAGACATTGCTTCTTGTGCTTTTCATATCAATGGCTCTTTATGCACAGCTTCACCAGCAGCTGCAGCTCCAGACCCTTTGCAACAGGCCAACCCTAACCACCATATGGGACCTTCTCCCAATTTCTTTAAGCATCTGCATCATAAAAAGTCACTCAAGCAGCCTCAATGCAACCACCATCTGGCCTATAATATGCTAGTCAGTGTGGACTGAGAGGCCAAGGGAGAATGTCTTCAGACTCCTCTGGGAGGTGGAAGCCCTAGCATCCTTTAAATGCAATTGCAGATTCTCTTGTCTTCCTTTTCGAGGAAAGAGAATGTTCAGTTTCCACGATTAGGGGCTTTATGGCAGCCCTTTCCGACACACTCTCATTAAAGCTTTTGCCATTGGGTTAGATCCATATCTTTCTGATCTTGTCAAGTATTTTGAGCTTCAGAGATTGCTATCTCACTCACTAATGCTTGAACAGAATCTATTGTGTATTCCTTGGATACTGTCAAAACCCTCTTGTGAATCTTAGAGTAAAGCTTCTTTTGAGAACCTTACTCTTGAGACTTTTATTCTGCTCACCTTAACATCAGTGAGGAGAATGAATATCATACCTAGTCAGTGGAAAAGGGTTGTTTATGGATCAGTGATAATTATGGTTCAGTTTTTCTTCATTTTCAGCATGGTTTTTTTGGCTAAGAATCAGTTACCTTCAGTAGCAGGGGCTGGGTGGCTGAGTGGTCTAAGGCACTCGCCTTTTCAGATCAGGCCCCCCCCCCCCATGTGTATTTCCTATTACACTGGTTTTAAAATTAGGGTAGGTAGGTAGGGAATTTATTTTTAAACATTATATATATCATAATGATTAGTATATATAATGTACTAACTTAAGCACTTAAAGTACTTAAGGAATTTTAATTTTGTATATTTTGTTTATTTTCTTACCCTGGCAGGGAAAAAGTGCTAGGGACAGCCACGAATAACAGATGGTCGGCTGACTGGAAACACACGCTTTTTTTTTTTGGCCTCACTGACATTTCACCTCGATCTGTATGGGTTTGAAACCTGGGCTTGGCCAGCATGAGTATGTGAGGTTCAATGGGCCAGTTTCTTCCAGAGTTTTCCCGAGTTTATCTTCCATATATTGGCCTCCATGTAAAGACCATTATCTACTTGAAAATAGCATTAAGCCAACAAAAGCAACATCCTTGAGTAGCTCCACTTCCTGTTAACAACCCAAGTCTTGTTGTATCCGTGCAGGGTATGATCACAATAGGCTACTGTGCCCAGTTAGGGCTTTAAGGTTTAAGTTTTTTTTGGCCTGCTCTAAAGGGAGAAGGAAAGGTTGGAAGTTCGCCTTCTCAGGTCATTCACACAGCTTCATAAGAATGCAACTTCATAACTTTTGTTGTATTTGCAGTAAGAAAATGTTTCATGTTTGAAACCACTCCCAGACATATGGAGTCTATTTTCTAGTTGTGTTATCTAGAAGCTGTCTCACATACTTACGGGACTGGAGATTATCTCTTAGGGGTAAGGGAATGTATCTCCGTTTACTTCTTACCTATTCTCTAAAGGTTTTATTATCGTGTAACATATTTTCTTTTAGTACAATGTTTCTTCAGTAATATTTACCTGATACACCCTCCCAGCCTCCCAGCAATTATATATAGGGAGTGGGCCATCCACTTCAGTATTATCTGATGATTTCACAGGATTTGGCTGCAATCTTTATCAAGGAGAGATATCCCTCTAACTGCCACATACATGGGCAGATAACTTTTAGCTATGCAGCTGCAATGTTTTAATATGATCCAGTAAGTATTATCAAAGAAATATATTTTACTTGAAAAAATTGGTTTCTATACCAGATTTGTTGAGGCCATCAGCCTCCCTCTTAACTGGTAAATTCAGCAATGCAGTCGTAGCAGGTAATTTATTACTGTTATTAAATTATTGGAGTTGTTTTGGATGTTGGGGCAGGTAAACATAATTTAAATAGTGTAATATTTACCTGCTATTTTCTTTCCTTCCACTCCACTTGGATGTTTTGTGCTCTGGGTCCAAGTCAAAAGAGGATGGTGTTCCATATCATGTGTGACTAAGTGGTAAGACTTGGATAATGTTCCTTTCAATTCTGGTCTTCCAATACCAATAATTAACTTGGACTGGGGGCTAAGGGTCCTTGAATAGGAAAGCAAAGCAATACAAGACTTTACTGTGAAATTGCATAAATGTTCTTCAGTACGACAGTGATAATGTGCATAACTTGGTCTGCAGAATTTGTTGCATGTGCATCCAGCAGAATCAAGGATCTGGCACTGTACTATCCATTAAATTTGTCATACCTGTTGGTGATAGTAAGGGTATAGCCATGACAAAACCCAAACTCTAAATTAATATAGTATACTGAAGTAAAAGCTTTGTTGAAAATGCAATTCATAGCATACTTACTCGTAGGCGTAATTCTAACATGAACCCATTTCATATCCCCATACAATGCACAGAGAAAAAGAGCTATTTATCCTCCTTAAATGGAAGCCTGCATGTGAAAGCAACAGTATCATTTTGTATAACATAGGATTCTGATGTCATCACAAGAGTATGCAGCCAGTGGTTGACTCGCATGCAATAGTACTAGGTCATCATAGTGAAATAGGTTTAAACAAGACAAATTTTGTGTATTTTTAATGTTAAAATCCAAATAATGATTTTGAAAAGTGGTATCTGTTGTCAGTGTTGCTGTTATATATGTGTATGTGTGTGTGTGTGTATATATATATATATATATGTGTGTGTGTGTGTGTGTGTGTGTGCATACATACACATATATATATAATCTCTTGCACTGGGTGCACTTGGGAATTTATTTCAGTTTGCATCATTACTAATGGATATTTATGTATAGAAGTGATATATCTTTTTTAGTCTTCATTTCTTAATTTAAAACTTAAACAAGTCAGATATTTTGCTTGCTAGAGAAATCACCACTGAGAGATATCATGTCAGCTCACATGGCCTGTACAAATGCTTCATTTCTGACTCCTCAATTTCAGCCCCAGGTGTCATACAGATGCAGGTCATGGGTCAACAACCCCAGGTACAATGGATGACCCGACCCCAAGGACCGCCTGGTTGCCCCCCAGGACTAGAGTACCTAAGTCAGATTGATCAGCTACTTGTCAAGCAGCAAGTGGAACTCTTCGAGCGTAACTGTTTTACTTTAATTGCTTATAATGCAACACAGTTTCTTGTGAAGAATCATTGCTCTTTGGGTCTTAGTTTCTGCTGAGATTTGTCTCACAATGAGACAAAAGTAGCATATACAGTCTAGTATTGATGAAATAGGCAAAGTTAGTATGACTTGGGAAGATAAGTTGATAAGTGCTCCTTTCCAAATGCTATGCACATAAACAATATTCTGTGGCAGAAAAGTCAGTGATACCTGCAGGATATGAAATGATACCTCACCCACCACCATTTTATAGTTAATTTCAAATTTCAGAGTGAAAGCAATATATATACAGCTTCTTTCTGACAGCAACAGCATTGTCATTTTCAGTTTTAAATGTTTAGTCCACCCATTTACTTAAGCTTTTGCCATTATGCACTGTGCATGTGTAAACATTTGTTGATTTTTTTATCCTTTACCCAGAAATTGCGTGTCCAGCTTTGAGCAGATTTAACGGATTGTCTTGGCTTGAATGCTTTTCAGGTTGTTAGCAGTGATGTAGATCCACTATCTCATATGTCTGCCTTTACTTTAACTTAGGCAAAGCTAAAAGAAAACTGCACAACAGAACTTGTCAGATTTGTTCATGTTCTTTTGTGCAGAATGATTTTGAT
Organism: Megalonaias nervosa; assembly: GCA_016617855.1. NCBI lineage: Eukaryota > Metazoa > Mollusca > Bivalvia > Unionida > Unionidae > Megalonaias > Megalonaias nervosa. The sequence continues at coordinate 106,392 of JAECUM010007196.1, read as the reverse complement.
AAAAAAATTTAAAATCTTATTCGGTCAAACTTTGTTAGGTTCTGAATAAAACTCTTAAAAGATTATACCAATGATACTATTTCTCCATTAAATTGGGTGGCTGCTACTAAGAAAAGATTTTACAAGACTTCTCCACTCATCTCAATAGAATTTCTCCATATTGGTCAGAAAGCATCATAGCCTAACTGGTTTAAAATTTGATGTAGATGTAACTGATCTACAATCAGATTTGGCTGCTGTTGCCAACTAAAAAAGTTAAAATCCTTTAAAATAAGATTTACAAAAAAAATGCTAAAAAGAATTTTGCCAAATTTGGCAAAAGGTATCCTCCTAGTCCAAATTACTTTGCCAAGTACCATTCCATTAAGTTAATGACCAGTGTTAAATAGCTAAATTATTTACAGTTTAAAAATGTTTTCTGTATATTTATTTTGTGGGTACTTCACTAAATTCAAATATAAATAAAAGTTGCCTTCTTTGCATGCATTAATGAAAACTTTCTATTTCTGTATCTTCCTGCATTTCTCCTTCAAATATGTTCCCCAATCACGTTAACATTTGGGATATAAACCATCTGCCTCGAGAATCAAGCCCTACTAAAAGACAAAAATCTTCTTTTCATCTCTCTCATTTAACAAAAGGGCAATAACTCTTGCCCATCATCTCCTCTTGCCACCACCAGGTGTTGCTATTTTTCAAGCTTCGCTGCTGTACTCACAACACATACATTACACCTTAAACAATCCAAGCCATCTTAGTGTTGAAATTAAACCATCCAACTTTTAAGTTTGGATTTATTGCTTTGGACAATCATTCATCTACCAGTTGTATTTTTTTAAAAAGAATTTCTAAATTTGTGTGACTTTGTCACTTTTACAGGCTTCATCTATTTAAGACCATGTTATTACACGCAATCATTGAACTCGTGTTGTCATTTACGAATTAGTGCGACACTATTTTCACGCACTCTTTTAGTAAACTAGGAGGTATTAAGAAGTTAGTAACGTGTTGAATTGCTAATACAGTAAAGCCTGTTATGAGAGACCACCCCTTCTGCCAACAGAAAGTGGTCTCTCAAGACAGGTGGTCTCTCATAACAGGTTTGTACAAAAAGACCAGTTTCCAAGGTCCAGTTTCAGAACAATTTCAAGAAAAATAACCACAATCACTGTACATATATTCTACTCTTTACTAGGAGTTCTTGCTAAAATATTGTATGCATTCATCTAAAAACAAAATTATATTAGCAATAAAGATATACTTATATCATTAAACATGAAATCGCATTTACATTTGAAGATCACATATTTTAGCATATGAAATTGTTTCTGAATTACTCCTTTTCCTTTATAACTACCTAAATTTGTTTTACCGCCATTTAAACAGCTTTTTTGCGAGTGGTCTGCTCTTTTTCACTTCTTTCAGTTACAATAATTATTTTCTCCAGCCTTAAAATTTGTCTCTTTTTAGTTGGAGGTTCGTCCATTGTTATTAAGGTTCTAGGTGTTAAAATTATTAGTGCTCAGTTGTAATATCGAACATAAATACGGTTTTGACTGGGCTATAGGAAAATATAAAAAATCTGTACATATGCATTGCATATCTAACAATTAATGAAATAAAAAGAAACAATTATCTCATCCAGAAACATAACCATTTACTCAGAGACAAATGTCAAAGGCTTCATTCAAAGATGACGTACAAGGATTAACTCTATAAGCAAAGTGTGTAACCCGGTGGCACCAACTTGAATAGATGAGAGCCTTGTGATTGGGAGGTAATCACTTAACATTGGGGGGAAAAACAACAAACATCACAAGTCTTCAACACTTTCAATCGAATCCCGCAAAGGATTCACTCTTGCTGGTTTAATAGACAGTGACCTTATTCACCCCCGGCAATTCGGGTTAACTCTAAAGACAAACAATATACGCGACCACTACATCAACTTTGGCACTAAAACGGCAATTTGTGACATGTACATTAGTATGGTTTACGGACTGTAGCATCTATTACCAGTAGCAACAATTCTTTTTTTTTAATATTCCTTTTTTTATGTTTGTTTTTGATCAGAACAATTGTTACTAATCAAGTGGTCATTGTAACAATTGATTACATATAGTTCAGTGGTGTTTGTCTGTTCTCACAATACAGTCGTTCATAGGGATGCCAGATCCTACGATAAGGCCAGGAAGCAGGCTAAGTGGGGGAATAATTAGTCTGGTTTCCTGCTTTGTTTGCTCCCTGCGTTGCTCACCCCTATACTGATAGCAGAGAACAATGCAGGGAGCATATGAAGCAGGAACCAGACTAGGAAATGATCTACATATACTTCAGTCTGGTTTACAACAGAAACTATAAAACACTATAAGCATAGCTAAAAAAATTCAGACCTTGGTAGCCAGCCTATTTTTTAAAAAATTTTTAAATTTAGAACGGTATGAGCGGTCGTTCTTACAGGGATTAAATAAAGGTCGATGGAGTTTATCCTCATTTTTGCGATGCGGTCGTTCATAGCAGTGTTGAAGTGCATATTTTGCTAAGACATCGCGGTCGCTGGTTGCGTTCATCAGGTGGTCGCTCATAACAGCATTTATATAATAAAATCGATCCATGAATTACGATTGTGGTCGGAAATGACAGGTGGTTGCTCATAGCATAGGTTGCTCATAGCAGTTTTTACTGTATATGCTCTGTTTTCTCTTGTATTGTTTCATTAGAAATGTTCAAGTAATGCATGAAATGCAAAATGTTCTGGGAAGGAAAAACGGAGTAAGCTGAGGAAAGATAATGTTGATGTCCTCAATATACATCCAAAGTTGGCCTCCATTGCAGGTATTCCCCCAACCTTGTTCTGACTCGGGGGGGGGGGGTGGCCCCCCTAATTTTAGGCTGCGCAGTGGACAAAAGTGCCCCACTTGTCCAAGTATGGCCATTGGGCCTGTAAGTACAGACGCATGAGGTTTCTACCGGATCCATCAACAGTCATCCAGCTGCCCTCGCATGGGGACTTTTTTGATAAAACAGTCCAGCCATCAAGGATTTAGGGTGATCTTAGTGACTGGTCCATCCATTTAGCCATACCATCGGTGACATACCCTAATCTGCCCGTCCAGTACTGGTATAACCGGACCGTCTTCAATACCACCAGCATCCTGGACGACCATACACCAGGCAAAATAGCTGGCCATTCCATCCACACGGGAGAGTTATTGACATTTTCAAAGAGGACATAATTAAGTTGTCAATGCACCTGGTATGGCATATCCAGAGTTTCAAGCGGAATCAGGCCAGGACTCAACACGGCGAGTGTGTCAAAGCTCCTACAGATCCGACCATGGAACAGACTGAATTTAGCTTCAAGGTCGCAGTTGAGCCATTCCATGGCCAATGCATTGACTGCTTTGGCCAACTTGGACTTGATATGAGGGGACGCATGTCTGCGGTCCACATCAATCAAGCTTCATCATACCCTGGCTTTATGGATGAACCCAGTTTAAGAAGTTCAGAGACAGATAGCTTAGGAACTGCCCCTCCAAATTGCCACTCAACCCGCACAGGTGTTTTGAAACATTCAGCCCCCAACACTACAGAAGGACGATAAGCAGACACGGGGCAAGGGATCTTTTCAGTCAAATGTGCAATATAGATACCAGCCCAATACCAGGAGACGACAGTCTAGCCAAGCTAGGAGGCAACCACACAGAGTTGGTAAGAAAGCAAGTTTCTCCACCTTCAAGCCTCATAATTCTAAACATTTACATATCCTCCCCACTGCCCACAGACGACCTACATGTGGGCAGCTATCTCCTGTAATATCAGGCTCACTGGATCTACTTATTCCCTCAGAATGATTGGGTGATCCAGATCATTTTGGAGGGGCTTCAGATTTCATATATCACACCCTCCCCCCTTTTCATGGATGTACCATCAGATCAGGAGAAGGATGCTTTTCTACAACAGGAGATACTGTCACTCATCAAAAAAACAGGTGGTGTAGATTGCAAAAAACTACATTCACCTGGATTTTATTCCAGGCTGTTTCTTATTCAGAAGGTGAATGGCACGTTGAGTCAGCTCAACCAATACACCTCACCACTGAAATTCAAGATGGAGATGGTGTGATCAATTCTTTTCTCCATCCGACAGGATAAGTATGCTGTAAGTCTCAATTTGACCAACACATATTTTCACATCCCTATCCAAGCCACATCACAGAAATTTTTCAGTTTTGCTTACCAAGGCACAGTTTATCAGTTCAAAGTCCAACCCTTTGGCCATAACATCAGCCCTTGGGTTTTTACCAAGGTTATGGATGGTGTTGTCACCCTGTTCCAACTGACTTCATCTGCAACAGTGGCAGCATACCTGGATGACATCCTAAGTCAGTGGCACAAGGGAGCCAGGGGGAACAGCCTACAAATATGAATCTTTCAGAAGTGAAGGCTGTTGTCAATGACTTTCACTGCAGGAAGGACTGACTCTCAGGCAAAATATACCTCATTATGTCTGACAACTCTGTGGTGGTGACCTACCTCATCAAACAAGGGGACACCAAATCACCCAACCTGTGTGTTCGGATTGGCAGTTTCTATGCTGGTGCAACAACCTCCATATCAGTGCACAAATCAGACATATTGCCAGCAGACTCTATGTCTTGACTGACACTCCATCCAGGAAAGGTAAAGTCATTGACACACAATGCTCTCTTCGTCAGTTGGTCTTTATAAAGAACTGCGCACTTTGGGTGTGTCTGATAATCAATCTTTTTGTGACAAGGTTGAATCAAGTTGTGCACATTTGTCTTTAGTTCCAGACCCAAAAGCTTGGGCCATGGACACTGTTAATCAATTGTGGACATTTGTCTATTCTCCCATGGTCTTGGTACCAAAAATAATCCAGAAGTTATGGAGTCAGAAATGCAAGATGATTTTGATTTCCCCTCAAGTCTTGGGTGATAGATCTGCCCAGGAAGATAATGGCCAACCCAAATCTTCTCAAGTAACTAAGGTCATGAGCATTCCACCCCTGTCCAGATCATTGTCTTCTTCTTTATGCTTGTCTTTTGTCCAGACAACCTTGCAAAACAAACAATCTAAACCTTCATTTGTGAAGAGAATCTCAAGAGCAAGAAGGCCTTCCACTCTGAAGGCTTATAAGGGAAAGTGGCATGTTTTCAGGTGCCATATGAATAACATAATCCCTTTGAGTGCCTCAATCCCTCAAATGACTGAATTTTTTTCTCTGGCTCTTTGAGGAGAAACAGTGGGCCCCAGTTACTATCAAAGGCTACAATCCATGATCTTAGACACATTGCATCATGATAGGTGTGAGATCAGGCATAATAAAGATCCATTGATTGATGTATTAGCTAATTTTTATCTCAGTTGACCAAAATCCTTCAGTGTTTCTGAAATGAAATCTGTCACGGGTTTTAAGATTGCACAATTCAGATAAATTCAAGCCTTTAACCCACACTTTGCTAAAGCTACTTTCATACAAAACATGTTTCTTGATTGCTTTAGTGTCGGCATGCAGTGTGAGCAAGTTACATGCCCTGTCTATCAACCCAAACTGTCTTCAGTTCAGATTGGATGATTCAGTGGTCCTCTAGATACAACCAATCTTTTGTAGCCAAAAATAGGTTGCCATCTGTCAGCAACCAAAGGATTGTCATTCACCCTCTGTCTGCCATAGACAAGTCAAGAGCAACTACCATGCAAGATGCTGTTTGCACACTCAAGCACTACTTGAAATGCACAGATACAAGTCATGACATGCATAAACACCTCTTTCTTCCAGTGAAAGCCGTGAAAGGATATCATTCCCTTCAAACCTTTGCTTCATGGCTGAAATGGGTTATATGCTTTGCATACTCGGAGGTCTGACAAGATCAGAGTTCCCTCATGAAGATTACTGCTCATGAAATTCGAGTGAACTCTGCGAGCCTTACATTTGAACGTAATGTTTTGATCGAGGATACAGTAGAAACTCTTGACTGGCATGCAGAGTCAACCTTGTCAAGTTTTTATTTCAGAGATTTAGTTTCACAGAGGCAAACCTTGAATCTTGTAGGTCCAGTGGCAGCAGTCCAGATGACCAACAGACCCAATCAAAACAATGTAATTATGAGAACAGTTTATCATTAACATGGGGAATCCATCCATCATTTCCTAGAAGGATACCCAAGGTAGAGGTCGGATGCTCAGCATTCCCTCTTCCTATTACCTATTCTCCTAACATTAATGTGATTATGGACCGCATTTGAAGGAGAAAGCAGATTTCTCCGAGAATACTTAACCAATCACATTACTTGAAAACCCTTTCAACCACCCTGCCATGCAAGCATCCTCTTTAGTATATTGCATACATGCCAGCTATTAAGCTTTTGGTGTAATCGTTATGCTTTTTTTCCCACCAAATTGCATTTTATGCTCACCTTTATATGGATTATGCTTTTTTGGTTCATGAAAAAAACATTTTAAAAAATAAAGTAATAAAAAGTTGTTATTGTCATTTTTATTATCATCTCTCTTAAAAAGATGACTGCTGCATAAGAATAGCACAAGAGTACTTTACTTATTTGCTATTTATAGGCACTGTATATGACCCATTTCCAAGAAAACAGGTTTTTTCAAATATGAACTTTGCCTCACAGAATCTTTACATTGATCAGCTAGTTAGGTTATGGACCAGTCTATATTTTAGAAGAAAATGGTGCCAGATTCTGCTTTACAGTGTAAGTTTTGGATGTTATACAGTGAAAATGCTAGAGCAAATGGATCTATTTAAACTTCAGAACATGTGAGAACAGGAAAAAAAGGACAAATCCACACCACCTTACAAACCTTAAAAGAACAATATGAGAGTATACATCATTATCATGCTCATTGCTGTATCCCAGTTCACGATCATTCAGCGAAAGTTATACATGTAGAAAAGTTAAGAATTGATGCTGAATATAAATAATTTTTCAGTACATTTTGTGTTTGTATTTTGGTTCTTATCCATGTGGATTTGGCCCTTTGTGACAGTAATTTTGACTAGCAGCAGAACCAGGTTAGTATGTGCAGTAATTCTGGAATGTGATATATAGATTACCTGTACACTTTCTATGCCCAAATTACATGTTTTTGTCACCTCTAATAGCAGTGCTTATACCTCTCAGGAGGTTGGCATGTATGATATTGCCCAGCTTAAAAACTAGCAACACTTGGTATTGGCAAGGGGAGGTAGTGGGCAGGAGTTATTGCCCTTTGTGAGATAGGTAGGAAAAGGTGATTTTCGTCGTTTAGTAGGGCTGGAGTCTCGAGGTAGCAGGCTTATATCCCTAATGTTAATGTAATTGGGTAAGTATTCTTGGAGAAACTCAATTTACTTTTAAAAAAATTCTTTCCTGAACATTTGCTTCAACAATTGTTATTTTGTGAGACTACTTTGATATTGAGATATATTACCACCATCAAAGTAGCTTTACTTAGTAACAGTATCAAATTTTCCTTGCTCCACTTATTTTTTCTATTTGCAATTTAGACAAATTACATTTACAGTAATAAAACCTAATGAAAGCATTCATTTCAAAGAGAACTAATAATTGCTATCTGTAGAAGGTAAATTTTTGAACCATAAAGTGACTTGTTTGAGAAGTAAGGCTAAATTTCACTGTAATAATTTATCCTGTTTGACGGCAATTTCAGTTTGGTAATGAGATTCTGATATTGTGTATTTGGTTTGCAAAGTGATGCATTTTGTGCTGCAATTAATCATAACAGAACTAACATACATTTTAGGTTTGTTCACCATTGTCAAACTTAAAGGAGTCTTCATGCAGCTGTTAAGGCAAAATTTGTCAGGGTGAAATTTTTAGACCAAATGATTACATTGTACAAGGGGGTTGATATGTAACCAGTATAGAACAAGCATTGTCTTTATCCCCTTGAAAGTGTCCATGGTTGCTGTGACTGTAAAATGCTAAAATACAATACTGGATGATAATACTACTATATAGTCCTAGAAAAATTAAAAATGGAGAGAATATGTATTTACTATTGCAAATTACATGCTTGGTAAAAGGCCTGTGGTTAGAGTTTTCAAATTCATAATTCTTTGTTGTCCTCTGGATCGATATGAAAATGAATTATGCGTTAAGCAACAAAAGATTATTATGTGAGGAACATACACATTCCATGAGATAGAACTAGAAAAAAGACATTTCCTTATTACCTTACAGATATTGACAAAAACAAGCATGGTAATATTTTAAGCAATATTTATATGGCAAAAGTCCTTCTTGCACATTCCTTTATTTTCAGTTGTCACAGGGTGGGAGACAGCCAACAAGTACAAAATAAGTAACAATATGGGCCAGCAGGTCTACTTTGCAGCAGAAGGTAACCCACTCAAAAGTTCAGAGATAAGACTTGTGAGAGCACATACAGTTTAGATGAAAGTTCTCACATAACTAATCCAGATGTTTACTATTGATCTTTTGGTTCCCTTTTTTCAGAAATACTGCCCTTGTGTAGAACCTTCTGAAACAAAAAAGCAGTCTTGAATCATAAAGTATACTTTTCCCATTTAGCTATATACAAGAGTGATCGGCAAGTTCCATTGTTATAATTTGCCTAAAAAGTATTTTAACTACTCTATGACATCGCTGCTGTTACAGTGCACACATATTGACAAAGACTCCAGTTTCCATTATCTGTAGTGATTGATAAGTCTTCAGCACTGCTAACCACAATAATGGAAATATTCGCTTGCAGTTTATGCTCACTATCCTCTTGTGATGGATAGATTTGCTCTGTATGCTAATGTAAGGAACGATCTTATTTGTTGATAATAGGGGAAACATCCCAATTGACCAATTAAATCAGAGTTAAGAAATATTGGCTTTTAATTTGAAAGACATTGCATACTTAAGATTAGAGCTGGATACGAAATACATGCCAACCATTATGCTTTTGGCGTAATCATTATGCTTTTTTTTCAGCAAATTACGTTTTCCACGAGACTGCATATGGATTATGCTTTTTTGCTACATTAAAAAACTAAAATAAAAATAAGTCAATAAAAAGTTGGGGTTTTTTTTCATTTTATTATCATCTCTTTAATTCCTCTCTTATAAATTTGAGAATATTCTTAAAAAGGTGACTGCTGTGTATTAATAACTTAAGAAGACTTTCCTTTATTTGCTAGTTATAGCAACTGTATATGGCCCCATTTACAAGAAAACGGACAGGTTTCATCGAAAGTGCACTTTGCCAAACAGATTCATTTTATTGATAAGCTAGTTAGGTTGGGATCCAGTCTATATTTTTGAAGAAAATGGTGCCAGATGTTAAGTGAAATGATTTACAGTGTGAGTTGTTTGTTATTGCTACTCCTCCTAAACTACATGGATTGTGGCTAAGAAATTCTACATGCACACATTCATCCTATGGTCTGGTTGGACCTGATTGAAAATGATACCACTCAGACAGCCAGTATGGCTGCTACATTGGTCATCTCGAAAATCTTATCAATGCTCTTCCTAAGTGGAGGTAATAAACAATGAGGTTTTGACTTAAAGACTTGTGATGTCTTGTTGGTCCTAAATAAAAATTGTGCTGACATCCACTATGGCCACCATGGCAACCATCTTGACAATTATGTTATTGTTTCTCCTAAATTGTAAGTTATATTATCATCAGGTTTTCACCAGTAGATTTATTACGATGTCTGGTTGGTCCTAAATGAAACTTTGCTGATATTTAATATGGCCACTATAGCAGCCATATTGAAAATCTTGTTCTCGCAACCTCTTCCGGATGGATGGTCATAATGGTATTTTGGCTGGAGACTTGCAGTGTCTTGTTGGTACTAAATTAAAATGGTGCTGATTTGAAGTTAAGTATGGTCACCATGGTGGCCGTCTTGGAAATCTTGTTATTGCTATTCCTCCTAAATGGAAAGCCATTTTGACATGTAGTTTTCATCAGAAGCATTCTTATTGTGTATTGTTGATTGTAACTGAAAGTAATGTATACCGACCCTTAATAAGGCCAACATGGTAGCCATCTTGAAAATATTGTTTTTTCTATTCCTCCCAAAATGGCTGGTTATATCAACATGGGGTTTTCACCAGTAGACTTCTTATGATACCTAGTTAGTCCTAAATGGAAATGGTGCAGATCATACATCCAGTATGGCTGTCCTGAAAATCTTGCTGCCACTATTCCCTTTAATCGGGCTTGTAATGACTTTCACTTGGATGACCGCTCCAGTGGCCTAGTGGTTAGAGCATCGGCCTCGGATGCAGGAGGTCGTGGGTTCGATCCCCGGTCGAGTCATACCAAAGACTTACAAAAATGGTACTAACAGCTGCCTCGCTTAGTGCTCAGCATTAAGAGGTTAGTGTTAGGACTGGTCATCCTGGTGTTAGGATAATGTGACTGGGTGGGACATCATGCTACATGTCTGCGGCATGATGCCCCAGTGCTAGACATCACTATAAACTGCCACACTGCAGACATCTTAGCAATATGACTGGAAAATTGTTAAAGCTACGTTAAAAATCATAATCACATCACATCACTTTCACTTGGTCCTAAAGGAAATGGTGCCAATATAACATCCAGTATGTCAACCACAGCAACTAATTTGAAACTCTTGTTGTTGATGTAGAATATCAGAGGTGGTTTCAACACTTGGCAGTTAAAAAGAAGCAATGGTCCTATCTTGAATTTTTACAATTATTTTCACCCAGTGGAATGTCAGTCCCTTTGTTTAGTGGATGAAATTCATGAGATGAAATTTTGGAGTGTTACTATAATTATCTTCTTGGTCCCTTCTGCTGATATTAAGACAGAATCAGGCAGTGAAGATAGTGCATTATGAACTAAAGAGTCACATGCACTTTAAGTATCAGATCATAAAAAACTGGCCCAAGTTTTGTTTTGGGTGATGAAGAAAAAGAGATTTCTTCTTGAGCTAGTAGAACAAAATGATGTGGGTGTGTGTGTGTGTGTGTGTTGAACTTGTATGAAATGGATGTCTTACTAACAGTTTTGAAGTTGGAGGATTATAAAAGTCACAGAAGAGGTAGGTGCTCAAGCTTTTAATATATGTACTGTTTTAGTATATAAATCGGTGAATTACGAAAAATAATAGTAAAAAGTTGCCCAGCTACCCAAGTAATCAGCTCTTAACTGCATCAGCCTTTGGCAGTCCGCAGACTAGCTGCAGTAGTGACCTCACCAACCAGGCAGTGCAGTGGGTTACTACAGCAGCATTGTCAATGAAAAAGTTAATGATATTTTTAATTTACACTATTAATAAACATTGATGTGAGTTTCTTAATGCATGATAGGGCACCAAAGGCCCTTGATTATGATTGTTGAGGATGGGGAGCAGAGAGGTTGTGATTTGGAAGACTGATATATAGTACAGGCAAGACATTATTTTACTTACATAAATTCAGAAACTATTGTTTGCTGTATTTTCAGAATCTGATGCATGCTTAAGACAGTGCTGTGGGGCAAGCCGAGGCTTTACTATACATATTACAGATAATGCAGGACAGGTAAACCTACATGACAGATTCCTGTATTGCATATGTAAAGGAGTGTTCATTCCAGAAATATAAACGGTTGGGCCCATTGGTCCCAACCAGCTCAGCTAGTGGGTCATTTAGAAAAGAACGGACCACAAATATCCTTACCTGTGTTTTGTTTATTCAAGAAATGTAAACACCTGTCATTACTATCACAGGTACTCACATTGTGTATTTATTAATTTTTGCAATAAATGCTCACCTTTTTAGCATTTTTTGCTTTAAATCAGTCATTGTTGAGTCACACAACATCACAGAATTTCACATTTTCCGTGTTCACTAAGATAATCATGTCCACTGTTCAGGACATGTTTATATTAGTGGACAAGAAAACTTGCAAACTGCTTTAGCCTGACGCCACAGCAACCATCTGATTCAGTGTATACAATATTTATTGCAAAAATTAATAGAAATCTGAAACCCAATCACTCTTCACCTCCCGTCATGAACCTCTGAAAATAAATGCAGCAGTAATATTGCTAGAGTTTAAATTGTTAGATTTTCTATCTGTTAACACCATGTGCTCTCAATTTGTACCCAGGATACTCAATAACAGACATTTTCTGTAATCCATTCAAATTGACTGGTTTGTGATTCTTTGAGAAATGAAAGATAACACTATTCAGTAAACTTGAGGTGCACTTGGTTCAGGGAGTCTATCATAGTGAACGTTTGTCTTTATTTTCTTGGGTCTTGTTTATGTGCATTATTGGTGGCATAAAGTGAACTCTGTTGTACCAGAGATGAAATATAAGGGTCATTAATGTAAGGGCACAGCCTTAAATGAACCCTGGTAAAGAGATTCAGGAATAAAAACATGGCTTTTTTCCCTGATATCAGATATTTTAAGGATTTTGCATGCGCTACCTTGATCTTTTATTTTCTATACCATCTACAGAATTTTAACATATTTACAGACCTGCCAACCCTTACAATTTTGCCTAAGTCTTAAGGGAATGGCCCATAAAATATGGACTTACGGAATAAAAACACAAATTATGGAAATATGATTGTGGTAAAATTCAGATACTGGTTTGTCCTTGTGTGATTTGGATCTGAGTTTCATATTAGGCTCAGTGGAGTTTGTCAGGGAACCAGAATAACATCACAGGATTACCTCAGATACTTTACACTACACATATTTTGTGATGAACAATATCTGCATCATCAAGCTGCTGCTTATTTTCTAAAACTAGTGTCCAACAAAAGAGACATTTTCAGGACAAAAGAGACAATAAACCTCTTAAAAAGCATTCATAGTCAGTACAGAAGAAGGAATATTCTGATTTTTCCTGGAAGAAAAAAAGCAGGTAGGGCAACAATTACGTTCATATGTATTTGAATGTCTAATGACAGGAAAGATGATTGACTCCGCCATGGCCCACATAAATTTTATTTTAAGGATTACATCAGGTTGAGAGATAGCAAGAAGCTGTTGAGTGCTGTAGGGTTTGGAACTGCAATTTGTGGAACTGTACTGGAGGTAATTAAGGTCCAGGTATACTTTACAAAATTTATAGATGAACACAATGTTTGCTTCACAGTATCAGTCTTGAATCACACTTTTGAATGTTTAAGTGCATGTTTTCCAGCTTGACAATAGCAGTATTAATGATATTTTGTTACACCTTTACTGAAAATTGGTCGAACTAGTGGGGAAAAAATTGACTGCCTTACTGACAAGGTCTTGTTAGGGTTGGTGGTCCATATTTATTGTTTATATTATTCATATACTTTTTTATATATATTTGGAAGGGTTTATCATCCTGTGGTGTATGTGAAGTTCTTCATTTTCACATTTTTCAAATTTCAGTTGGCACAATATAGTCTATTGTGCTGGGGTGCTATTAAATGCTATTATATATAAGCATATATATATTTCCTGATCATTGTATTTTCTGAAGAAGATTTTAGAAAATTACAAAATGATGAAGTCTTTCTGTCATATGGAACATGTTGGGGTTTTTTTTACTTCAAATTTTATTGTAGATTCCAACAGAAAGAGTTGATTTGAAGAAATAGAATTTGTATTTGATTACATTTGAATTTGATAATATGAGCATGTCAAGACCACAGTAGGGATTTAATCATAAATAAATTAATGTCAGTGGTCACTGAAGTGGAAATAAAATAAGAGGCATTACAAAGAATTCACCTACTACTTAAGTACATGTAATCATTCTTATTCTGGGTATATTTGGGGAACTTAAAGGTTTAATGTCTTTCTTTGAAGTCTTTCAAGATTTTTGTATTTGCATGAATGTATAATAAATAAAAATTACATTCAATGTCCTTCCCCCTTAGGTGAGGACCTCATTCAATACAAATGTTTCAAGAGATGCACAGAGCTTATGTACTGCAGTGAGAAATCGGTACTATTCTCTTGAAAAGGCTGGCTGAAAATGTTCACAGTACAAACTCACTAGGAGTTTTGCTCATGCTGCCCATTTCAGTGAGGAAGCTTTAATAAGTATTTTTCATTGTTGTTCATGAGGGGAATTTTGTCACCAATCTTTGGATTCTCACAAGAATCATGGACAGCATGTCACTTTTCAGGCTGACTCTTATGTCCTTGACCTCCAAATACCAGGTTGACTTCCTGTAAAGAAGAAGTTACTTAATTTAATGTTAGAGCTTCTCAGAAGAATGTTGCTAATGCCATGACTGTAGATTTTTCAACCATATCCGGAATTACAGCCCACATGCTTAGTTCACACAAAGCAAACCGTTAGAAATAAACTTTTCTCAGAGCAGGTGGTGGACAAAATCACTTGGGGTAGAATCCCACCACTCTGAAAGTTAATGAAGGTCAGAGAAGTTTTCTGTCAGTGGTGTGTTCGATAGCATATCAACATGTTCAAAGCCTCATTACCACAGATGGCTACTTTTCTTCTTTGGCTATGCTAAGAGAGAATGGTGGCTTCAGTCGCCAGCAAGAGTTCTTATTCCATAAGATCAACACATTCAGGCATTACAGAATGAAGGAAATTAAGCAAAACAAGGACTTTTATGATTTTCTGGTCAACTTCAATATTTCCCAAGTCTCCAGCAACATGCCCCAGTGCTAGACATCACTGTAAACTGCCACACTGCAGACATCGTAGTGATATGACTGAAAAGTTGTTCATGCTACGTTAACAATCCAGATCACACACTCACGTTCAACAGTGTTTTATCTACCCATGCATCATGCATCAAATATGCAGACTTTTCCGATTTGATGCACAAAAATCGTCACTGTTACGTGAATTGACACACCCCAATGTTATGTTTTGCTGATTAACACAAAACAAAGGTTTGGTCTAACTACTTTAAAGGCTAGGTTACAATTCTCCCAAACAGGAAAATTATCCACACATCAGTTTCTTATGCTAATGGTATCATAATAAATATGGATACAAACGAGTGTGGAGCCTAGAGCTGACCTTACATGACCTGTAACAGTCACATCATTTGTAGCAACCGTATGTTAGACCTTTATTCCCACACCCAAGAAAGAGGTGGAAAATAAACACGTGATTTTAAAGTAATTCTCACGAGAAACTATTATTTTATGCCCAACCTTTCTCACACAATGAAGCAACAATTTCCATTTGCTTAATTGTCCATATGCCTTGCTTTGTTCCAAGATACTGTCAGCATTTGACTGAAAATGGCGTCAACAGCAAAAAAATTAAATTAGATCCAAAACAAACGAAATTATCTTTTGGACCACATTTATGACCAACTGATGATGATAATATTGTTATTGAACCAGTGGAGTCTTCATCGTCCGAAGATAGGGTAACAGTTACTCATAAGATAAAACGTAATTCTGTGCAGCAAAGGTTGAAAACATACAGCTGGTTACGTTTTCAAAAAGAAGTTAAGTCAAGTGAAGAATGTGAAAGTGAAGACGCCTTTATGTTTTGCCATATATGTATAGATGCTGAAAAAAAATTCCATGACCAAAAGGTGCAAAAAACAATAACTTTCAGAACAGTACATTGACAAGGCATGCTGGATTGCCAGAACACAAACTGCTGATTGAAGGTCCACAACACCAGGCAGATTTGAATGCAGTTTTACAAAAACAGTCTTCCAAACAAGACATAGCATTGAAAGTGCTACATAAGTGTATACATTGGCTGAGTATAAAAGACATCCCTTTTTTAAAATACAGATCTCTTCATAATTTAATACATGACTTAATGGCTGAAGAAATTGATTCCATTGGCATTTTGAAGAATTCTGCCATTCAGCATGATTTGGCTACTACCTGTTCAGAGTTACTAGACAGCCTATCAAATGTTGTTGAAGGAAAGTCTTATATGTGACCTGCAAAATTTGCCATTTGGGACAGCATTGCAGATGAAAGTACTGACATAGCAAACAATAAACGCCTTGTCATATATGCTCAGATTATTTTTGATGATATGAAACCATCAACAAGATTGTTAACAAATATAAAATGTTGAGATGCTTATGGCAAAGAAATTGCCTTATTGGCTTTAGTCGCATTATATAACTAATATTTTTGTTGTGCATTTAAACAATATAATTATTTTTATAAAACTACTGAAGAGTAATCATCGTCTTGAATAAGACTCATAGGTCTGGATTTTAACTCACTGTTTTTTGCCATTATGAGGCAAATGACTTACATGAAGCCATTTGTAGATAAAACACCGATTCAATTTCTCCTGACCAAAATATTTGGTCCTAAATGGAACCTACCAGGGTTCTGACATGGTTAAGCAAGACTATCTGAAACCATTTCATGACCTTCACTAGTTCAGCTTGCTTGCTAGTCACCCTGACTATGGCAGACAGGATTAGTAAGCTCCGTGCCCTTTCAGTTGACATGAACTATTTTCAGTTCTGTGAAGATGGTTCAGTTTTTCTTTTGATGGTATGAACAGGTTCCCACTCATGGTAATTAATCCTATGCCTTAAAAATACTTTTTAGTTAGACCCTTCATACAAAGGGTAAACACAAGACCACATCAGGGCTCTGACATGGTACCTAAAGTGCACTGATGAAATCAGAAGATGTCTTTTGCTACTAAAGAAGGTAGGGAGGATGTCACTGGACAGACATTGTTGTCATCATTACATTGAGTTATCCATGTAGCATATAAGTAACTAACTCAAGATCAGATGCTTTGCTTAAAGATTTTGATTTACATGGTTATAGCTGAAGCCCTGTGTATAACATTTAAGTGGAACTACTACTTATCTCTTTTAATGCAAACTGTTTCTGGTTTTGCCAAAGAGAAACTTTCAGCCCAAAGAACCGGGAGTTTGACTTGGTGGGTCCATTCAAGGCAGTGCAACAAGCAGTTTACCCAGGTTTGTCAGAACTTGTGTCTTTCATCTTCCACGGGATTTACATGAGTTAACTTCTTCCTGTTGCTTGACCCATGTTGCTCTATATATCAAGGGTTAACCCTAACCTGTAGGTTATCCATTGGAAGCTGCTTAATATGATGGGAGACTGGACTCTTGGCTGATTCAAGGGTAAGGGGAATGTAATTCTCTTTTTCTCTTACTCTCCTAACATATGATCAGGTAACATATTTGAAGAAGAAACCAATATATCAGAAGAAAAATGTTTACTTTAAGAATTCTTACTCATCATAATACAGGCACACCCCTCCCAATTCCAAGCTGCAGTTACATCCCTGTAAAGCATGCTCATCCTCTCCAGTAATAACTGGTGTCTATTGGGTGTGTCCGTAGTCTGTATCCAAGAGGAGACTACTCTTTTCAGACTTTTTCTAAGGATCTCCTCTACAGTTTCTTACTTTGTACAGGGTTTGATTTTGCATAGACTGTCACAGTTTTCCTAACTAGTTATCCTCATTATTTTAGAAAGACATTGTATATTTTGGGTACTATTAAAATAACTCTTAATTCCCTTCATTTTGGTGTATGAGTAATGCATGTAATTTGACTTGTAGAGCACAGATTAGCTTTACTTAAGATGTGCCTCTCTAAAATGACTTCTAGCTCCACTTGGTTGTTTTCATTTCCAGGACTTAATATGTAAATAACTTGATAATTTTTTTATGGTTTTTTTATATTTTATAATTGAACTTGTGCTCTTCTAAAAGTTAGCATTATCTAATAACTGCTAAATTTATTGTACTTTGGACTAATTTAATTTTGTTCTTGAGCACATTGGAATAGTAATTTTGATCAGCTGTCAGCTTTATAAGGCAGTACATTGTTTCCTAATATCACATATAAAGAAATTTCATTTACAGTACATAATTGTAGCGTAGTGGTATGCCAACATTCTCTCCATTGTGCATTTTGAAAATGCACACAACTTCACATAATACCAGTTCTGCGTTCAGAAGTTTGTAAATATTTTTAGAGTTGAACGCAAACAGACAGCTATTTAGCAGGGCAGGGTCTGGACTTGTGAGATATTGGATGTGTTGATAACTTATTATGATGTGATCATGTTGAATGAACAATTTTACCATAAAAATTTGGGTTTTCAGGAGGTGATCAGAGTAACCAGGGAGTGCAAGTTTTGTGCCATGGGTCAGTGGTTTGCATGTATAGATGCATGTGCTCATGAGGTGCAGATAGAGGCTCCCCCAGGACATGTTGTTGGATATGTCAAACAGCAGTAAGGCTTTCAGACATAACAGCAATATGATAACAATCTTAGTTTAAAGCTTGAACAACTGTGCTTAAATGGTGCTGGTAAAAATATAGCATGTAATTTAATGTTAGCCTTGTAGAAGTTGCTTGTCTTTAATATTTCTTTCATTACTCTATAAACTATAACACAATAGCAATATGATAACACCTTAGTTAACAAATAGGTAAACTACTCTTAAACAGTGCTTGTCAAAAAATGTAGCATGCAAGTTGGTTTTAGCCTTGTAGAAGTTGCATAAATGTGATACCTCCCTCAGCATGATAGAAATTTCTTTATCCGATAGAATTAGCCAAAATGAATTAGGGTGGTTCCATTTAAACATACTTGGTACCCAGGGAAGGTAGTTTTGCAAAAATATATGCCAGGTACTTTGGTTTCACAGATTTCATAATTAAAATGATCATAAAATTATAAATTGCACCAATGGGTGAGTACCTCATATTAAAAGTGTCTTCCCTGGGTCCCAGATATGTTTTAGTGGAACAGCCCTTATATATAGGACACTATAGATACAAATTATTTAACTTTACTGATCTTAAGGCCAGTCAAGTTTATACAGTGACCTTTCATCAGTAATTTGGTGTTTTGTCATCTATGTTCCATCTGTTCTGTGTCTGCAACTTGAAAAATGCTTTTATCAAAATAGAATGTGGATATATATTGGTAGTAAGTTGAAGGAGTTCAGTAATCAACCCTTTGTGATTAAAAAGATGGTTAGGTTTCGAATGACAGCTTGTTGTGACAATAAATTGAACAAATACAAATAGGTCTTAATCAAACTTGATGATGTAAGTATATCTCAACTAAATCTTAGATAAACTTAAGAAGCAGTATTGCCTAAGGTCAAGCATTGTGACTTAAACTTTAATGACATGTAAACACCATTGCTTGAAGAAATAGGTATGGATTTTTGTTAAACTTGATATGTGGGTTCAGTAACCATAATAATTCAATTTAATAATTCAGCTAAACTTGAAGCAATCATGATTTATTAAAGAACTATATATATAGATATATATATATATATATATATATATATATATATATATATATATAATGGAAGTAAGTGAAGGAAATTCAGTATCATCCTAAAATTTGCAATTTTTACAACAAAAATCATATAAAAATTATTCTCAAGAAATGACTGGATATGATGAAATACTGATCAGTTGGAATGATCATAATGCCTACTGGTGGCAGAAGAGTAAGGAATACATACCTGAATAGGAACTTTCTCAGCAGCAAAGCTGGTTTTATTTTGGCAACTGTCGAGATGTTTAGTCTTTCAACATGATTACAAAAGCTATTAAGGATATCTTCACACTCTATAGACAACTACAAAGATTTTTCCCTTGGCTATTTTTATAGATTGTTCTTAACACTTTAAAAAAATTAACCTGTACGTTCCAATAAAACAATTTTTTTTTTTCTATTCTTTTTCGTTTGTTTTTATCTGATTGGGATTTAGTTTTCTGGACCAGTGCAAGTGTGGAATTATATACATTGTCATTTACTCTTGACAGAGGATTGATCTATCACCACTTGTCAATCATGCTGTTTAATTGCCCAATCAGCAAGTGTAAATTAGACCCACCTCCAGGCATCATTTATGTCCACCATTTTCCTTCGACAAGCTGACTGTTGCGATAATAAATTGGTTACTGTAGGTATTTACAAATTTTGCGATGGTTTGTCGATTTTCTGATTGATAATGTGAAAAGGGATAGAGTTTTTTGTAATTCTAACAGACAATACGTACATGCCCGACATTAAGCTTTTGGCATAATCATACGCTTTTTTCACCAAATTACATTTTACAGTTGCCTGTATATGGATTACACTTTTTTGGTGCAATAATTAATAAAAATAAAGCAATAAAAAGTTGGCTGGTTTTTATTTTCATTTGCATTAAAATCTCTGTAATTACACTCATAAATTTGAGAATATTCTTAAAAGGATGACAGTTGCATAAGATAGTGTAAGCGTACCTTTCCTTAATTTGCTATTTATAGCAACTGTATATGACCCATTTCCAAGAAAACAGATGGGTTTCATTAAATATGAACTGTGCCTTGCAGATTCATTATATTGATAAGCTAGTTAGTTTGTGGATCAGTCTATACATTTAACTCATTAACCCCTGGAGGTTTTTGTTGTTTTCGCCTGAAATGCGAGTAGGAAACACATTTTGGGGGCTTTTTCTGAATACATCCAAATACATTGACTTCCAAGACATTTCCAGTTAACATAATGCCTAGTTATGTTGGAAACATCGTTTTTCATTGGCTTTTTCACTCGTGCATGAGCAGAAGGGTAAAAGTTGGAGGTTTTTTTTTTTTCTTAATAGACCCATCATTTTCATATCGAGACCACTCTTTATTCCAAATGCCTATCTTATCCTACTTTTTGCAAAGGTTCGCCTGTCTGTGTGCAGTTCAGACCAGTCTGCCTTAGATCTGAGGCCAAAAAGTCTAAAATCCAGACACAAAATCAGATTCCGACCACAGGTGAATTTTTGGTGGGAAAAAATCGGGTCCAAAAAATTATGTTTTTCCCTCTACATTTTGTAGTGCAGCTAGAATGTCCAGATTATTTGGTATCATTGTAGAGCTACATCTGTCTACCTTTCTATAATACTACCCACTTTGGTGTATCATACATGACCTTGACACTACAGAGCTCGGAAGTAGGCTACTACCTCCTGATGCGTAAACGAGGTGCCAGGGGTTAATGAGTTAAAGAAAATGGCATCACATGTTGAGCAAAACACTTTACTGTGCAAGTTGTGGATGTTATATGACAGACAATGTTAGAGCAGATGGATCTTTTCAAACTTCAAAACATGTCAGATCAGAAGAAAGGATGGATCAACACTGCTTTACAAACTTTAGACAAAGCATATGAGAGTAATGTCATCAAGCGCACTAAACATGATCATGCTTATTGTAAAATTCCAGTTCACAATCATTCAGCGAAAGTTACACATGTAGACTAGTTAAAGTGAGTGCTGAATATAACTAATATTTCAGGATATTTTGTGTTTGTATTCTGGTTCTAATCCATATGGATTTTGCCCTTTGTGGTATGAATTTTGACCAGCTGCAGAACCAGGTTAGTATAAAAAATACAGGTAGATGTATCTTTTTCATACATGCTGTAATTCTGGCGTGTAATATATAGATTACACTTATTATACCCAAATTATGCCTTTTTACCACTTATAATAGCAATAATTATGCTTATACCTCATGGGGATGGGGGGTTTGGCATGTATGTCAGCTATAGATTGTCTAAATGGAGGAGTAACATTTATTCCTTTCCTGTAAGACGATACTTGGATTGGTAAAAGCTTGTAGTTGCCCACACAATCAGCTGAACAAGGATGCAACTGATGACAATTACTGTGTGGGTTTGGTTGCTTAGAAGTATATAGAAAAGCACATCCTGGCAATGATTTGAAGGAAAAAATAAGAAAATAGAAATTGAAGAAAATATTCAAAAATGAATGAATCTAGAATATGTTTCAAGAACCCCTTAATTTCAGGTTTTCTTGTGTATATTTTTTCTTTTCTAAGAAACCCTGAAACCCTGATTGCATTATTTCACAGTTTGAAAATCTACTCTTTAATGTTGGTTTGTCCTAAAAATAATGCTTTATCATCTCTGTCTTTTAGACTGCTGAGAGACTATGCTTTCCGTTATTGAGCTGGGTGTGGGGTGAAAATTGTAATTAATAATAAAGAAATACAAAAGCATTTGTTTCAGATATTTTGTCTTCCGATATATTCAGCATATATTTTACATGTTTACATCAACATACATCACTAATCAAAATTCCATCTAATTAACAGAGTAGAACTTAAACAAATCTATGTACAACAGCATACTTCAAAACTAACTATTTATGATTTTGTTAGTATTCATTTACATCAAATTCAGCATAAATATAAATCAGTTAAAATTTATAAGATAAGACTGTATACTGAATACATTAAAAATTTCTGGAGTGTATTTTTTATTTTATATCAGAATGTTCTCAAGCCGCTTTTATAATTGATTTTTATGTACTGAAATAAACTCTTTTAGGTTCTTACTACATGAACTTGAAATACAAATATAAATATTATCTACCACTATATTTTATGCAACCTGGTAATTTTGTATGTTTAAGAATAATAAAAGTAATTTTAATAAACATGTCACTGACACTGAAACATATTTCTTTGCCAAATACTAAATGTTTGTTGGAGGTTAACAGGTCATGTCACACGATTCGGTTGGCGGAGCAATTTATCATCTTGCATATGGTAAATTATGTGGTGATAGTTGAAATCAGTCTAGAAAAATTATCCAGTGCAGACATAATGGGTCTGATGGACAGTTTATGAGTGTAATTCAAACTAAGAAGGATTACTTTTGTGTTGAATACATCCGTTGATACCGAGAGGGAGGCAACTCAAATTATACTGAGCCATGAATCTGTGAATACTGCATATCAGCTTTATTCATATTAAAACTATGTTATCAATTTATTGCCTTTATTTGATCTTTTAAGATCTAATATTTATTATTATTAAAATCCATGATATGAATATTTGTGAGACAAAGATTATAATTCTTGTATATCAAGAAATGTTGCTAGCTGCTCACTCCCCCTCCCCAAGCTTTAATTTTAAGCAAAATTTCCTTCCTTCACATATGCTTGCGAGTTATAAAGGGAGAGTTTTATGAAGTGCAGTGTGAGAAAATGTCACTTTGGACAAATGAAATTAAATGAAGAAATTTCTAATATTGTAATCTTGTGGCATTATGCATTCAGATTGTTGTATCTCTGTTAATATTTCATGTTATTTGCATGAAATTGACTGCACTTTATTTGGGAGACATTCTTAATATTAAAATGCACAAATGTTAAAATGTCATCTTTATGCTAAAAGGGTCATGAGCTCATGTGGAAGCGCTCATATATATATATATATATATATATATATATATATATATATATATACACATATGAGCATTAGTATTTAGGTCATTTTCAGTAGAGATCAGGCTCTTCACCATTAGCATTTAGGTCATTTTCAGTAGAGATCAGGCTCTTCACCATTAGCATTTAGGTCATTTTCAGTAGAGATCAGGCTCTTCACCATTAGCATTTAGGTCATTTTCAGTAGATATCAGGCTCTTCACCATTAGCATTTAGGTCATCTTCTGTCGAGATCAGGTTCTTCACCATCAGCATTTAGGTCATTTTCAGTAGAGATCAGGCTCTTCAACATTAACATTTAGGTCATTTTCAGTAGATCTCAGGCTCTTCACCATTAGCATTTAGGTCATTTTCAGTAGATATCAGGCTCTTCACCATTAGCATTTAATTCATTTTCAGTAGATATCATGCTCTTCACCATTAGCATTTAGGTCATTTTCAGTAGATATCAGGCTCTTCACCATCAGCATTTAGATCATTTTCAGTAGATGTCAGGCTTTTCACCATTAGCATTTAATTCATTTTCAGTAGATATCAAGCTCTTCACCATCAGCATTTAGGTCATTTTCAGTAGATATCAGGCTCTTCAACATTAGCATTTAATTCATTTTCAGCAGATATCAGGCTCTTCACCATTAGCATTTAGGTCATTTTCAGTAGATATCAGGCTCTTCACCATTAGCATTTAGGTCATTTTCAGTAGATATCAGGCTCTTCACCATCAGGATTTAGGTCATTTTCAGTAGATATCAGGCTCTTCACCATCAGCATTTAGGTCATCTTCTGTAGATATCAGGCTCTTCACCATTAGCATTTAGGTCATTTTCAGTAGAGATCAGGCTCTTCACCATCAGCATTTAGGTCATTTTCAGTAGATATCAGGCTCTTCACCATTAGCATTTAGGTCATCTTCAGTAGATATCAGGCTCTTCACCATTAGCATTTAGGTCTTCTTCTGTAGATATCAGGCTCTTCACCATTAGCATTTAGGTCATTTTCAGTAGAGATCAGGCTCTTCACCATCAGCATTTAGGTCATTTTCAGTAGATCTCAGGCTCTTCACCATTAGCATTTAGGTCATTTTCAGTAGATATCAGGCTCTTCACCATTAGCATTTAGGTCATTTTCAATAGCCAAGATCTTCAGTCCTCTTTGTTTTACACCAACCCTCAACATTTGTAGCTAGTTACAGAAGTATCGACTGTTCCACTATAAGTTTTGATGTAGCTGAAAGAAACTGATCCAGTCAGATTGCTCATCCTGTATTCACATTGGAAGACCGTGTAGAATAATTATGAACGTCACTGCAGACAACTAAATATCGCTTGTCAGTTTCTACAATTCAAACCACTTACATGCACATTTTTCTTCTGAGTAATGGAAAGTGAATATCATGGAAATCATTGTAATAAACAGCCAGCATATTTAATGAGCTGTCTTATTTCATTGGTTGATTTAATTTGCTGTAGGCAATAACTCTTGAATCTGCATGAAGTCACTTGTTCAGAACAATGTCTTGGCTTGTGACAGTATTGAATGAAGTTGGTTGATGACCCTTGTCTGGTGAAAATGTTGTTTGATATGTTTCGCATAGTATCTAATTTCTTCCATAATAAGACCTGGGGCATAGTCTAATAAATTTGTTAGAGAGATGGGAGTGGGCTTATTATCGGATAAAAATATCCTTCCTAGCCCACAATGCTACATTATCACTGTACTTTATACATTCACGTACTGGAATAAATACTACTTTGTAGATGGACAATTTTTCCAGGATTCATAGATTTAACATAATATTTTTCACTTATTCATACAAATTTCAGTTAGACAAAACTGTATGATGTTTACAGCTTCACAAATCGAGACTATCCTACTAACTTCCCAAGGGGAGAGAACTCTACATTATTGTGGGGTTTGCATTTTAGCATGTATGACAGCTTATGAGAGCCATAGCATACAAAACTTGCACTTATAGAGGAAATATCCAAGAATGCAGAAGTCAAATATTTGTCCACAAACAGCAAATCCAAATGTTAAAAGAGAACAAAATTTTCAAATATTTCCAACACTGTGAATGGGCTTTTCACCAAAATACTTCTTGTGGTGTCTAGTTGATCCCAATTGAAAATGGTGCCAATCTGGTATCCAAAATGGCCACCACAGTAACCATCGTGAAAATCTTGTTATTGTTACTCATCCTACATGGATGGTCACATCAACATGGGGTTTTCACCAAAAGACTTCTTACGATACCTAATTGGTTCTGAATGAAAATAATGCTGATCTGAAATCCAATATGGCCACCATAGCAGCCATCTTGAAATTCTTATCACTACTACTCTTTCTACATGGATGGTCACATCAACATGGAGTTTTCACAAAAAGACTTTGTACAATATCTAGTTGAACTTTGGACATAGAGACTACTTTGCAGGCAAGACAACTTCCTTGATGCCTGTTGGCTGATGTAACCAGCATTTAGATGGCATAATTGGCAAAATCCCACAGGAAATCTTAGTGAGAGAGGTTGTTTATCACATTCTGTTATAACACAACAGTAAAACATGGCAATATTATCAAGCAATGCAAAATCATTACTGTTATCATTAGTATAGTCATCTCTTGTTGCAGTGACCCACATGTTACAAGCTATTTAATTTTCAAATAAAGTTTCCCATTGTTTAGATTTAGGCATTTTTTGGGACAAGAGTTATTTGTTCTTTTATACTGTTTACAGCATGTGATAATAGAGAGAGAAAGAAGAAAAAAAGGAAAGCTAAACATAGATATATTTTTACATAAATTATTTATCACAACTGTTTGAAGTAATTTATCTTATCACCATGAATACACAACATATTGCATGCAGTTGATTTGAGAATTTCAGGTAGATCTGAGTGATATTTAGTATCTTTACAATAATGATCACCATATATACTTGCTTATAAGTTGATTACATCTACAAACAGGTTAGACCCAGATATTCCATCACATAATGTGTTGGAAGATCTGGGTTTATACAGTTTGTTAGAAGTAATCAGCAGAATAAAGAACACAGATCCTGGTCTGACAGTGCATTATGTGACCTCAGATTACGTTCTATGTTGTTTGCAGTTGGACTCAAAAGTGAGTATATACAGTAACACCATGTGTGAATGGTTTTCAGTCCTTGAGGACAGTGTCATTGTAAATTAACATCAGCATCAAAACAAGAATATTTAACTGCTTTTGTAAAATTTAATTCTGTGTTTCTTTGTTCCAACCAATTTTAGCGTAGCATTTTACTGAAAACCAATTTCTTTTGCACATTTTACCACTCTCTCAGAGTCATATACTTGATTGCAATTGAAAATATCAAGCAAAGAAATAATTTAATTCACAAATACCATCTTGAAAATCTTGTTAGTACTAATTCTTCTAGATGGCTGGTCATATTGACATTGTGCTTTCACCAAAAGACTTCTGATGATATATGGTTGGTACCAAATAGAAATGGTGCCGTTCTGATACGGCACCATGGCATCCATCTTGAAAATCTTGTTATAATTGCCACTCCAAATGGAAAGTCATATGATCATAGAGTTTCCATCAGAAGACTTCTTATAATGCCTTGTTCGTCTTAAATGAAAATGATGCCAAGTTGACATCCAGTGCTCCACAGTTAAAAGGAAGAAATAGTCTTATCTTTGTTTCCTGGAAATTCTTTTCAGTCAGTAGACCGTTAGTCCCTTCAAGAGACTCTTGTTATTATATATGCAGGACCAATTTACTAGAAAATTTGTCAGTTTTATTTCTCATAATTTGTTGAATTACTGAAATAGTTCACAGGTGAATTATTGGTCAAATGATGGCTGTCATTGCAGCTACAAAATTATCGGGGAACTACTTGAAGTTTTGGAGGGGCTTTTGTACACATTGTCTGTACAACACAGATTGATATTTTATTCATTGTGATATCATGTGTGATTCATATTTTCAAAGATCATTTGGAGCAATATATTAGTTCTCAGTATGGAAACAATTCATGCAAAGTATTTTATTTTCTCAGTGTGTATTTTTCTTGGAGACCTGCATTATAGTATCATTCAGCAATTCAGCAAGTAATTCAGCCACAACAAACTTTTGGCCCAAACTGTAGTTTACTGTGTGATGACAGTATGGCAGTCCATGGCTGTAACAACTTTACCATATGTAAACAACATGTGATCTCCTTTTCACTCCATGTGACATAAGGTATTTCTTCCATGATACAACTAAGTGGTCAGGGTCAGCCTAATAGATCTATCAAAAGGCATGGGGGTGGATGTATTATCAGACAGGTATTTGTAGTAAAGATGTTTTAAATGTTTTGATGGATTTATCATCAAACATATGGCTGTCATTGGATATCTATGGTACCATATATATTCACTTATACATCCAGTCCAACTGCAAACAAAACAGACCCTGGTCTGTCATTGCATAATGTAACAGCAGATCAGGGTGTATGCTGTTCTGCTGATTACTTCCAACAAACTGCATAAACACAGATCCACCAGTACATTATGCAGCAGAAGCTAATGGTCAATGCAGTTTGCAGTTGGACTTCATTTATAAGTGAGTATATACTATATGTGCACAGATTTGGTCACTATTCAGAATATCTTGTCATAAAGAATTAAAACAAATGGACTTCAAATAAGGACTTCATAAGGACTTAAAATAGCATCTTAGATGCCAGGACCATTGCACCTTCCAGTTTCTGATTGTGAAATTTAGTGGGCTGTTACTTTCAATCTATAGTTGTTCCATGTGTGTGTGTGTGTGTATGTGTGTGTGTGTGCGTGTGCATGTGTGTGAATGCATGCGTGCGTGTGCATGTCTTTCAGAGAGAAAAAGAGACAGAGATGTAGGTTGATTATCCAGAAGCAAGAGAGACATGTTGTAAGAGGCAATTAATGGAGACAGGAGCAGTGGTAATGTGATGCAATGGACAGGATTTTAAATTCCTTACAAAAAGAGTGCAGGTTTGAATCCTTCAATCATATCAACCCTGGTTCGCTGTCATGGTGTATATTTAGACAAGGTACTTTACTTCAATCCCCATGGCTCTAAATATCTTATTTATGTTACTGTAAAACACCAAGCCAAAAAACAAACCAGTTCAGGTCTTTGGTAAGAAAAATAAAGTGTGGTCTGTAAATACAGTTTATCTGTAGTTTCAGAAGTCATTAAAAACAAGTCTTGTTTGCTTTGAGAACAGTTTTTTACCAATTATGTTATTCAACATACAATATGTACTTCTTTTCATTAAACACTTGAACTTGGGGAGATTTGAAAATTAGCACCATTTAAATTCACCTCTTTTCAAACCACCTGTGAGTCCCTGACTGAATTGATCATGATTTGTTTGCAATTTGAAAATGCACTGAAATGATATTATTTTGTACAAAACGTGTCAACAACTGCCTACCTCTTCAGTCAGACATATTGTTTAATTAGACAGAACTTCGTATACAATTCCCTCAGTGAAAATCCACAAGACAGACAAAAAGTTTTTGGCTTTTTATACAAAAAGGACTTCACTTAAATGAAGATCTCACTGGTATTAAATGCTTTTTTTGTCCAATTTTTAACAGGCCACCATAGAAATCATGATCAGTTGAAGGCAATATGCCAAGCAATTATTCCTAGGTGGGACTGGAAAAATGAGGGGCTCTTGAGGAGTTAAATTTATTTTTAAGATGGAGATATTTCATAAATTCTCCAAATAAATCCAGCCCCTAAAGTAAACCAAACTTGAAAGTAAGTGGTATAATTCAAACAAAGATTTTGACTTAAAAGTAAAAGTTTTGAAAGTAAGTTGCTGACGATGGTTCAACAGAATACCTTGTTCCCAGCTATGAGCTTGGCTATAAACCTTAACACCAAGTCGATTCTACCACCTCCAGACAAGTGTCGCACTTTTTGCATTTATTTGTTTGCATGATAACTTTGACACAGTCAGTTCCATCACCACCAGACAACAGTGTCACCTTTGTCAGTTGAGAGAGAGAGAGAGAGAATATGCAGAAAATAAGATGTAGTACATAATTTTCAAGGTATAGAAAAAATATATTCGATTTTGTAAGACAAATTCACACAAAATTTATTGTGATTGGCTTTTGTTTTATTTACCATCAGGACAAGTAATTAAAAACTGGATAGATGCATTATTTGGGGCTTTTAAAAGTTGGAAATTCAGGTAGCATACCTGCCAACCTTCAAGACATTGTTGTTTGTTTTTCTGAAACTCCAAAAGTGTCTTGATTGTGGGGGGGGGGGGAGGGGGGATTGTAATTTGAATAAAATAAAAAGTGTTTTTTCTTCAAAACATTTAATACATTTCTCCCAAAATAGCTGGTAGACATAACATTGTCATATTTCTCCAGTACACACACACACACACACACACACACACACACTTTAGCTTGAAAACATTGGCATACCTTAAAGTTATCCTATCCTGACAGACAACTGAACAGAAATTAATGAGGAAGAAAATAATTATTATCCTAGAACAAAGAAGTTATGAATGTGTTTAATTTTTTATGTTATTATTTATATTTTATATATTTTTCTTTACAAGAATTATATAAATCCCAGGGTTAATCCTTGTCTGCTGGAACATTCTGTTATGGCAGATCCATAGTCGATTCTAGGATACACAATCACAAAATCAGATTGTGATTTTACATTATTGTGCTTATGATACATCAGAAAATATCAATATTTGTATCTGTGCTAAAGACAGTGGAAACACATGGTAATCTTTCTGTTCTTGAGAAGAGTTGAGGAATTCCATAAATTTTATGAAATCCTAAAATTTTCCTCAGATGTCAATGAGACTACTTTAAAAAAATAATTCAAGATTTTATTGAATTATGTTTTGTAATTTCTGATGCCTGCTTAGTACTCAGTGGAAAAAATATAATTGTTAGAAACCAGTCAAAATAAGATATAAAAAAATAATCTAAATTTGAAGAAATTTGGAGAAATTTAGTGAAATTTAGCTTGAATTTTAGCTGTATTGGATTTTAGCTGTGTATGATTTTTGTCAAGTATATATCATAACTAGACAGTATGTCATATACCAAGCCATGCATCAAGGTCAAGGTCACCTCAGGAAACTGTAAAATGGGACTTGTTTCCTTGTCAGGAGCATAGCTTTTGAAATGCTGGAGATATTTTAATGAATCCTTGAGAAAGTGTTATATCTTAATGAAACGGTCTGTTGCATACAATGGTTATGCCACCCTGCCTCACTTTCAAGCTAAATGCAGAGGAAAATGTAATTCAGTAACTTGTATAATTGCCTAGATTGTAACTTTTGAACCATTAAAAATGCTGAACTCAAACTTTAGACAGCTAAATGCCCTGTATAGTGTGTCATGTACCCTGCCTTCAATATGAAGGTCACAGCAAGTGACCTCTATCCATATATTTTAATGAAACTTTATCCTGTTATATATTTTGACTAGATAACTGCCTCAGTACCTACCCAGACCATCCCAGATTTGCTGCCTTATGTGTGGGAAAGACACTTTACTTCCATTTGCTTGGCATAATATAGCCGTTACGGCTTTTAGTGTGCCATTAGAATCCACAAAACCTGTTGGTTTGACAAATTTGTTATTGCTTCTCCCCCTAAACTTCTTTGAAGATTGCCTTGAAACTTTACACATCCATCCCAAGGTCTTGTTGGTCCAACATGAAAATTGTGCAAATCTGACTTCCAATCTGGCTGACTTAGCTGTCATCTTAAAAATATTGTTATTGCTGATATTTTTTAGATAGATACCTCTTTTCAAGTTATCATTTTTTATTCTGAAATGAAAATAATACACACAGTTTGGACTGTTTGCAACATTGTGCTATGCTGAGTATACCAACATCTGACTCAACCAATGGCATTGCACTCCTGTGATGATCTTGTACTGAGTACATAAGCATCTGACTCAACCCATGGCATTGCACTCTTGTGATGATCTTGTACTGAGTACATCAGCATCTGACTCAACCAGTGGCATTGCACTCTTGTGATGATCTAGTACTGATTACATAAGCATGACACTCAACCAATGGCATTGCACTCTTGAGATGATCTAGGACTGAGTACATAAGCATCTGTCACAACCAGTGGCATTATACTCCTATGATGATCTAGTACTGAGTACATTAGCATCTGTCACAACCAATGGCATTGCACTCCTATGATGATCTAGTACTGAGTACATAAGCATCTGTCACAACCGATGGCATCACACTCCTGTGATGATCTAGTACCGAGCATATAAACATCGCACTCAACCAATGGCATTGCAGTCCTGTGGTGATCTTGTAATGTTACATCATATTGTGCATTAATGTTCACAACATGTACTTTCAAAAGAAGAATCTATTGAGCAGAATAAATGCCTCATTTTCTCCATGCTCAGTAACGTGAGATGAGACATGTTCATGTTAGAATTTCTCTTGTTCTATCTTGATTTGTGTCCCACCAATTAACCAAATTAGTCGATTCTTGCAATATCAAATCATCAATATGTGGTCTCGGAAACAGATTTGATAAATTTTACATTTCACTCATGATGGTTAAATATTAGCATGTAATGTTACACATTGTACTACAACATTGTAGCATCACACAAGACAAATATTATAAAGTTTAATGCATTTATTGAATTTCTGTTGATGCCATTTAAAAAAAATCAGTGCATTTGGTCAAATGATAAATGTTTTAGTTTGGTGTTGAATGGCACTGAAATACACATAAAAGCTACTGAGTTTTAACACAGAGTAAAGTTTTTTACCTTCAGATATGCCAGCTCATCCTGATTCAGTGGTAGGAACTGAACCTGTGACCTTTGAATTGCATGTCTGTCATTCTAACCATTGAGTCACCATTGCTCCCAAATGAAAAATACTCTCCTGCATTATCATTTATTGTTTATTGCGTATGTAATTTGAGAAACATGATCACTGATAAAATTGTCATCTCATTTCATAGATTGAAATGAAGTGAACATTCATGCCTGATCCTTTATTTGTACAGATTAATGTGTGTGTGTGTGTGTGATTTGTGCCAGTCACTCATGACTACATTGTCCTATTAAAAACTGAATTGGAAGTATTTCAAAAACCTTTCTTTTTCCCTCTTGAACAAAGTTTGTAAGGCTAAAATAAAGATTAAAGGAGAAAGGTAGAATAAAGAAGATATATTGTATAGAGAGAGAGAGAGAGAGAGAGAGAGAGAGAGAGAGAGAGAGAGAGAGAGAGAGAACAATATTAAAAATCATAAATGTTGACCTAGGTCAGTCAAAATATTCATTTAATGGGGCTGATTTTCCTATTTAAAGCTGAAGAAATTAAATTGCCTCAAATTGCTGTTATATTTGTTAATATTTTGGTAGTCATTTACAAATTCAATATGTCAACTTGGTATCAGAAATTGTATGTTTTATCTGGCTGCCACAGTTTGATATTCTACCATACAGTGGTTTATGTTTGCAATGTTAATTTTCCTTTGTATTTAGTGGACAATTAATAATTTTGATTTTTACTTATTATATGCTTTTAGGACAAACTTTATGGAAAATAATATGAATAATTTTTCTTTTGACCAAAGTTTGCCAAGTAGTAGTGGACATGAAAAAAATACATTCAGAGGGTTGAATAAATTTAGTGTTATACGGTGTTTAAATTTCAGGTATAAAATTGGAATTCTATTCAGTAGCCCACCTCAGTTAGTTAATGGCAAGGTGCCAAGTCATTAACACATGGTGGTACAAGGTGTGAGAGATGGGGGTCTAGAGGAGATGTGGTTGAGAGGACTTAAACTGTTATATCATCTTCACTTTTCATTTTACTGCAATTTCACAAGTTCATAGAGCTTACTGCTGGAAACTTGAGCCATTTATTTAATTGTGAAATAGTGCAAAGTATGCAAGAGTTGAGGGTCTGTAAGGGGGATGGGGTGTGACTTAAAATATTTTATCAGCTTTTCAGCTTCATTTGTCATTTGTAATAAAATTTAATGGCATGTTTTCCCCTCACTGCAAAACTTGATTTTTTTTATGTACTGTATTGACATCAGTGTGTTCATTAAAGCTTTACCCAGTAACAGGATCTAGATATAAAGGCAAGAGAGGGAGGGGACAAGAAGTGGAACTTTAAAATGCTGTGTCAGCATTTTAGCAGTAGTTGGACATTTGCTTGGAGAATCTTACACGAATGTTCAATAGATAATAAAAATGTGAAATTAATTCAATATCATATTTTATGTCTTAGGCTGCTTGGAGTAGGTGGCATATTGTATCAATCAAGAATTTTTAAAAATTTATGTAAAATGAACACAGATTTTAGATTTATTTATCATAACTGTCAAGAATTAAAATTACTCAGTAATATGTGGTACCCATTAAGTCTTATGTCGTAGTAAGACATAAAAGATGTGGCATCTTACATCTTACGTCACAGTAAGACATAAAACTTGTGGAATCTTAAGTCTTATGTCACAGTCTTATGTCACAGTAAGACATAAACATGTGGCATCTTAAGTCTTATGTCACAGTAAGACAAAACATGTGGCATCTTAAGTCTTACATCACAGTAAGGCATAAAACATGTGGCATCTTAAGTCTTATGTCACACTAAGACATACAAGATATAGCATATTAAGTCTTATGTCACAGTAAGGCATAAAACATGTGGCATCTTAAGTCTTATGTCACAGTAAGGCATAAAACATGTGGCATCTTAAGTCTTATGTCACAGTAAGGCATAAAACATGTGGCATCTTAAGTCTTATGTCACAGTAAGGCATAAAACATGTGGCATCTTAAGTCTTATGTCACAGTAAGGCATAAAACATGTGGCATCTTAAGTCTTATGTCACAGTAAGGCATAAAACATGTGGCATCTTAAGTCTTATGTCACAGTAAGGCATAAAACATGTGGCATCTTAAGTCTTATGTCACAGTAAGGCATAAAACATGTGGCATCTTAAGTCTTATGTCACAGTAAGGCATAAAACATGTGGCATCTTAAGTCCTACATCACAGTAAGGCATAAAACATGTGGCATCTTAAGTGTTATGTCACAGTAAGGTGGCATCTTAAGCCTTATGTCACAGTAAGGCATAAAACATGTGGCATCTTAAGTCTTACGTCACAGTAAGGCATAAAACATGTGGCATCTTAAGCCTTATGTCACAGTAAGGCATTAAACATGTGGCATCTTAAGTCTTATGTCACAGTAAGGCATAAAACATGTGGCATCTTAAGTCTTATGTCACAGTAAGGTATAAAACATGTGGCATCTTAAGTGTTATGTCGCAGTAAGGTGACATCTTAAGCCTTATGTCACAGTAAGGCATAAAACACATGGCATCTTAAGTCCTATGTCACAGTAAAGTATAAAACATGTGGCATCTTAAGCCTTATGTCACAGTAAGGCATAAAACATGTGGCATCTTAAGTCTTATGTCACAGTAAGGCATAAAACATGTGGCATCTTAAGTCTTATGTCACAGTAAGGCATAAAACATGTGGCATCTTAAGTCTTATGTCACAGTAAGGCATAAAACATGTGGCATCTTAAGTCTTATGTCACAGTAAGGCATAAAACATGTGGCATCTTAAGCCTTATGTCACAGTAAGGCATAAAACATGTGGCATCTTAAGTCTTACATCACAGTAAGGCATAAAACATGTGGCATCTTAAGTCCTATGTCACAGTAAGGCATAAAACATGTGGCATCTTAAGTCTTATGTCACAGTAAGGCATAAAACGTGGTATCTTAAGTCTTATGTCACAGTAAGGCATAAAACATGTGGCATATTAAGTCTTATGTCACAGTAAGGCATAAAACATGTGGCATCTTAAGTCTTACATCACAGTAAGGCATAAAACATGTGGCATCTTAAGTCTTACGTCACAGGCATAAAACATGTGGCATCTTAAGTCCTATGTCACAGTAAGGCATAAAACATGTGGCATCTTAAGTCTTATGTCACAGTAAGGCATAAAACATGTGGCATCTTAAACATGTGACATCTTAAGTCTTATGTCACAGTAAGGCATAAAACATGTGGCATCTTAAGTCTTATGTCACAGAAAGGCATAAAACGTGTGGCATCTTAAGTCTTATGTCACAGTAAGGCATAAAGCATGTGGTACCCTTAGGTCATATGCCACAATAAGACATAAAATGTACTTTGTGATTGTAGGACTTCTGGAATTATGTGTTGCATATAAAAATGGACTATGTAATTTGAAGACTGTTTGGGTTTCAATGTGTGGCATATAAAATGGACTTTGTAATTTAAGGACTTTTTCAAGTTATCTGCCAACTAAATTAATAATGTAGCAGTTTCCCAGAGTCTTGTATACTTATAACCATGTTGCTTGTTTGTGCTGTACAAATCTCCTGATTCAGTTAACATGTTTGCGTGAAACTTTCAATGCATGTGTATCATGACTAGAGAATGTGTTGCATACAAAATTGTGTTTTTTTTTTTCTTCAGATAAATACTTTCAAAGTATCTTTTAATTCAAATGTTATTTACTCCATCCTTTTGAATGTCATTTATCTTGGATCATTTGAGACTGTGTCTCAGCTATAAAATGTGGGCTTTGTCAAATGGATACTTTCTGAGTTGTCTCTGAATTTTGGGTGTGGTGTGTAGCAAACTGAATTGATATGTAAACTTCCTCAGAATAAATTATATGAACCCTTGGAATTGTATACCTGCACAGGTTTACTGCAGCAAATAGTAAAATAAATCCAGCTGCTTGACCTATTTTGTTTTAGGAGGTAGGAGTTATCTCACCTTTATGCCTGTATCTGTTTATAACTTTATCAGTATCAACAAAATCAAAGATTTCACTGCAAAGGTTTTTGGTAAAGTTTGTAACAAACATGCTAGTGTGGTCATAAGGTTAGACTTCGCTTCATGTAACAAACATCTGAGCATGGCCATCAGGTTAGACTGTGCTTCATGTAACAAACATACTAGTGTGAACATCAGGTTAGACTTTGCTTCATGTAACAACTAAGCATGACCATCAGGTTAAACTGCTTCATCTAACAAACATCCTAGTGTGAACATCAGGTTAGACTTTGCCTCATGTAACAAACATCCGAGTGTGGTCATCAGGTTAGACTTTGCTTCGTATAACAAACATCCTAAGTAAGGTCATCAGGTTAGACTGTGCTTCATGTAACAAACATCTGAGTGAGGTTATCAGGTTAGACTGTGCTTCATGTAACATCCTAGTGTGGTCATAAAGTTAGACTGTGCTTCATGTAACAAACATCCTAGTGTGATCATCAGGTTAGACTGTGCTTCATGTAACAAACATCCTAGTGTGATCATCAGGTTAGACTGTGCTTCATGTAACAAACATCCTAGTATGGTCATCAGATTAAACAGTGCTTCATGTAACAAACATCTGAGTGTCATTATCAGGTTAGACTGCTTTACGTAACAAACATCTGAGTGTCATTATCAGGTTAGACTGTTTCATGTAACAAACATCTGAGTGTCATTATTATGTTAGACTGTGCTTTAAGCAATCCTTATTTTATTCTGTAAGTCCATCTAAAAAGAATCGAGTTGGTGCGTCCTTCCCATTTGCTGAATTTTTT
This sequence comes from Megalonaias nervosa, assembly GCA_016617855.1. Classification (NCBI taxonomy): domain Eukaryota; kingdom Metazoa; phylum Mollusca; class Bivalvia; order Unionida; family Unionidae; genus Megalonaias; species Megalonaias nervosa. Next base: position 69,485 of record JAECUM010007196.1, on the reverse strand, counting down.
TTTAAACCAAATTAAAAATAACTACAGAATTGACAACATAATAACATATTTTGAGCAAGTATATTAATTAAAATGTTTGTTAGAAGTATGATCTATAGTAGAAAATGGCAATGGTGGAAATTCCTGTATAAAAAATTTGGTTATTATTGCATAATCTTATATAAGTGAAAAAGTTATTTAAAACTTCATCCTAATATCAATCATACCCATAATGCATTGCCAAAAATTACCCAGAATAACTGTCTTAAGATGATGCCTATTCATACAGGAATTTCCATTTGTTTGCTATTGCCTGCTCTAAGCCATGTTTCTAACCAAAACTGAAGTTCATATACTTGCTCAAATGAATGTTGTAAAGGCATGTAGTTATCATTTTTATTTTTCTAAAGTTATTTTTCAGCACATTTGAAGAAATTGTCTACTTGATCCTTTTTGAGAAGGGCTTTAATTACAAATAAGTTAATAGTTCATTTTTTAAAATTTATTTTACTAAGAACAGCTATCAATTTTAATTTCAGCTTCCTTAGGGACTGCCAGCCCTGCTCACCAGCAGCTCCCTCAGAATCCCTACCTCCGTCCAGGGGCAAATGTGGGGAGTCTGCCTTCCTCACCATTCTTCCATCCCATCATGCCACCCATGATGGGAAGGATGCCTACTGTGGGACAAATGATACCATCTACCTCACACATTATGCAACCTCAGATCCCACCTATGTCAAAAATAGACACTCAGGTAAATTGACTTATTTCCTTTGTTTACTTTTTAAAAAAAAAAGTTTTCTTTCATCTCCTCCTCCCTCATTGTCTGGGTCACAGTCTTGGTTTAGCAATCAGTGTAATTTCCAGAAATGATGAAGAATTGATGCCATTGACCAGTTGATTGTTTTAATACTTGATGTCCATTCAACATGGCATTTGTTATAGTTTGAGGTCTTGACCAGAGTTTAAAATTATGGGAGTTAGTATGTAATTTAGGGCCAGTTGTTGTAAATATTATGGTACTGTGCACAAATGGCAAAACCAGAACTGTCACCAGATTCTTTAATTGTAAAGGAAACAATCACAGCAATAGCATGTAAGTGGTCTTTATTTGACAAGTAAGGATATAATGCAACCTGGTTTACATGGCTCACTCCAGACCAGTGTTTAACTTGCCAGGTGCATCAGTACACAATGCCAATACACAATCCTGACAATAGAAATATTAATCAAGTTATTTAGTAATAATTATAATTTTCATTAGCGCATAAATTATACAGATGGAGTAATGTAATTACTTTTTATTGTCCATGATGGTAAATTACTAGAGGATTTCTTTTGGTGAAACTTTTGTTCAGATATGTTTTAGTTCCAAAGGGTCATATATATTTAGTTTCAAGGTAGAATTTGGGCCAGGGTTCAAGGTCAAAGTCCAAGGTCACTTTCTCAAAGTTGGCTTTTTAGATGTCAGATTTTTCTCTTATTCATAATGAAGAAAATGTCAAATCAATGCACACAGGTATTAAGAATAGACTCTTTACATCTTAACAGAACTCGATCTTTATAAGACAGAGGTCAAAGTTCAGGATTACAAGAATTAAGGATTTTAGTCGGCAATAACTCTTGCTTACAATAAATGCCGATTGATTTCTATTTCTTTCAGTCGCAGATAACTGCTACTACCAAAGAGGCAGCAGGAAGCAGTGTTGTTAGCAGTACAGTTGACCCTGTTGCTGAACATGAGACCAAAAGAAGTAAATTCAAAAGCGAGAGAGAAAGCCTAAGTCAGGGTAAAAATTGTTTATTTTTCATCACAATGTTAGTGAATTTAGAGGACTGGGAGTGGTCAATCAACACCTACCCTATACCTTTTTTTCAGTTAAAATATCATTTGAAGCAGAACTAACAATTTCCTTTGAAAAATGGAACCTCTGTTTAAAAAATCATGGATCTGTGTGTTTTCTGATATTAATAATGGTCCAAAGTTATCAGTTAAAGATTGGACAGAAGTAAGCCAAATGTTGCCATTTACAAATTGAGTGGAAGTAGACCCAGAGTTACCAAAAATAGATTATACAGAAGTAGACCCAAAGTTACCAAAAATAGATTATACAGAAGTAGACCCAAAGTTACCAAAAATAGATTATACAGAAGTAGACCCAGAGTTACCAAAAATAGATTATACAGAAGTAGACCCAAAGTTACCAAAAATAGATTATACAGAAGTAGACCCAAAGTTACCAAAAATAGATTATACAGAAGTAGACCCAAAATTGCCAAAAAAAGATTATACAGAAGTAGACCCAAAGTTACCAAAAATAGATTATGCAGAAATAGACCCAAAGTTACCAAAAATAGATTGTACAGAAACAGGCCCAAAGTTGCTAATTATAGATTCTATAGATATAGGCCCAAAGTTACCAGTTATAGATTGTACAGAAATAGGCCCAAAGTTACCAGTTATAGATTGTACTGAAATAGACCTAAAACTGCTAATTATAGATTGTACATAATTAGAATAAAATCAATATCATGCCTAAAAAATCTGGCATTAAAATACAGAATTTAGAAGAGTACGAGTTTTCAAACATTTGCATTTTTAAATATCAAACAAAAATGTCATGAATTTTATTTTATTTCTCAACATATTTGTTTTGAAATTCATATAGACTTAGATGTAAAGAAAATCTATACAGATGTACATGTAATAGGTGTGTCCCGTCTTTTATCTTGTTTTTTTTCTTTACTAAATTTTAATTTTTAGTTTTCATTGGATTTAGGAAAGGATAAGAATCATTAATATTTGTGATTACAGGCAGCTCAGTCATTTTGACTGATGCATACAAATGTGTAAAATTCAGGTGCATCAGAGATGCTTGAAACATAATAATGACACTCTTGCTGCTGTCTGTTAAGTGTGTTTGCTGTATGTTGTGTATGTGTTTGTCTGCTGTCTATTGTGTGTGTTTGTCTGCTGTCTATTATGTGTGTTTGTCTGCTGTCTATTGTGTGTGTTTGTCTGCTTATCTTGTGTTTGTTTGCTGTTTGTGTTTTACTCCTATATGTTATATATTTTTGTCTGCTGTATGTTGCGTGTGTTTGCCTGCTGTGTATTATGCATTTATCTGCTGTATATTAACTTTGTTTCTCTGCTGTCTGTTATGTGTTTGTCTGGTGTGTGTTATGTGTGTTTGCCTGCTGTATGTTTTGTGTTTTTGTCTTCTGTCTGTTGTATGTGTTTGTCAGCTGTCTGTTGTGTGTGTTTGCCTGCTGTCTGTTGTGGTTGATATAGCATTAATGAATAAAATCATGGTTGATATACCATTAATGAATAAAATCATGGTTGATATACCATTAATGAATAAAATCATGTTGGATACACCATTAATGAATAAAATCATGGTTGATATACCATTAATGAATAAAATCATGGTTGCTATACCAATAAAGAATAAAAATCATGTTTGGCATACCATTAATGAATATAAAATCATGTTTGGTATATGATTAATGACAAAATTCATGGTTGATATACCATCCATGAGTATAAATCATGTTTGGTACCCCATTAATGAATAAAAATGTTTGATGAATATAAATTATGCCTCATACACTATTAATGAATAGAAACCATATTTGATACACCAATAATGAATAAAAATCATGTTTGGTATACCATTAATGAAGAAAATTTGTTAAGTAGCTTTTTCTGTCACTAGATACTGTGGAATAACTGTTAAGCCTTTTATATAAGTGTCGTTCATTTTGTGTTAAACATTTGTAAATGTTAGGTACTGAAGTATGAGTTAAGCATAATAATTAGCATTTTGTATCCATAATTAACTATTCATGCACACCAAAACCAATTAATAAAAGTGGGTGTGATGTTCATTGTACAGTTTGACCGCTCTGGTTTCCAGAGTTTTTCTCCACCAGTTATACTGGTTGCCATGTGTGTCCTATCATACACTGAAAAATAGCATTAAACCCAAACAACAACCAAAAATTCAATATCTTTTGCTGTGTATGGAAATACATACAGTGTTTGTTGATACTCAAAACATTGCCATTTTGTAGTGGATAGCAAAGAAAACAAATGCATTTAAAGGAAAGGTTTCTATATTTTTAATTAAAATTTTGATTATGTTCCAATTCATATTCTAAACATTTCAACTTGGAACATTTTTAGCAACCACAAAGACTGACTAGTGTCCACTTTTTAATTTCAGGTGGTCAGTATGTAGACGAGGAAGAGGTGGAGGAAGAAAAGCATGGTGGGGATGGGCTAAGGTCAGGTCATGCCCCCCAGGAGGGAGAACCTGACTTCATCGAAACCAATTGCCACTGGGATGAGTGCACCAGGGAATTTGAAACACAAGAAGAGTTGGTTAAGGTGATGTTAGGTTTTCACAATAAAAAATTATGTGTCTTATTTTGTAGTCATGTGTGATATATTTATAGCTCAAATGAACTAAACGCAGGAAAGTATATGTCATAGCCCAGTTGGCAGTGTTGGTCTTATCAAATGTATACCTTTTATGTTCAAGTCAATATCTTAATTATATATTGCCTCTCCAGTCATGAAAGTTGATTTGCACATTCACCTTCAAGAGTATTACACCAGCAGACCAATATGAACTACTTTTCATGCTCATTTATAACGTACACCTTTGCCCCACTCGGGTCAATTTTAAGACATTGTTGCTTGTACCATCACCAATCTTTACATGCATGTATTCAGAGAATTACTTTGCCATGATTCCAAAGTTGGTTGCCATGATCTCCTTTTATATGTCACTGTTTGTAATACATCTTTAATGATTAGGTTAGTCTGGGTGTACATCCTAAAATGTAAATCATTACCAAATCAAAGAAAAGAGCAACTGTGACCTACATCAGTCACTTAGTTTGTCTTCGTCATCATTCACTAATGGTCATCTTGTACATATACAGATCTCTTATTTGTAAAGAAATATTTGCAGGCAAGTTTTATTGTCTTCTTTGGTTTTCATGGAAAGATAGCAGTGATATAAGGGAGATAACCCTATGGAAGAATCTCCTACTTGTCAAATATTATCTCCCCTGGAATCATCATCAGTTCTGTTTCATGTGTTTGAAATATATCTTTTACCAACATTTGGCATTTTTATTATTGTTCTTAATGGTAACCATTGATATCACATATGTTTTATTACACATCAGGAGGTAGTAGCCTACTTCCGAGCTTTGTGGCATCAAGGTCATGTATGGTACACAAAAGTGGGTGGTATTATAGAAAGGCAGACAGATGTAGCTCTATAGTGATACCAAATAATCTGGATGTTCTAGTTGCACTACAAAATACGGAGGGAAAAACATAATTTTTTTGGACCCAATTTTTTTCCACCAAAAATTCACCTGTGGTCGGAATCCGATTTATTGTCCGGATTTTAGACATTTTGGCTTCAGATATAAGGCAGACCAGTCTGAACTGCACACAGACAGGCGAACCTTTGCGAAAAGTAGGATAAGATGGGCATTTTGGAATAATTAAGAAAAAAAAAAAAAAGAACTCCACCTTTTACCCTACTGCTCATGCACGAGAGAAATAGCCAATGAAAAACGATGTTTCTAATAGAATTAGGCAATAGGTTAACCGGAAATCTCTTGGAAGTTGATGTATTAGGATGTATTCAGAAATAGCCCCCAAAATGTGTTTCCTACTTGCATTTCAGGTGAAAATGACAAAAACCTCCAGGGGTTAATGAGTTAATGCTAATAAACTGGATAGATGCAGATCTGCCATTGGAACTATGCAATGGCAAATCAGAGTCAGCACAGTTTGCCGTTGGACTCCAAAGCCAGTGTTGATGGTTTTGTTTAGGGAATAGTTTAATTAGTACCCCTAATCATGGATATGCAAATTAGGGACAAGGGATGCTATTTATAGGTTGATGCTTTATCATTGGGTCTTTAAATCTGTAGTTTATAGCAGCTGTGAATTCAACAAAAATTGGTACCCCATGTATAAAAGCAAGTTCATAGTAACTTGCAGTCTTACATAAAAAGTGTGTATTGATGGAAAGCTAGGTTCTTGACACAGAAGAGAGAAATAAGACGTGCTGTCTTGCCCTCTTGCAGCATATCCATTGAAAATAATCAAAATAACGATTTATGCAGTGTGTATTCTCATTTGCATATCAATCAAAATATGATTGAAAATTTGCATTGTTGCACATATTACCAGCCAAATAGTTGCTTCATTCCTCAGAAATGACAGATATTGTATTTAAATGATTTGGTAAAGTGGTTATTTCTCAATAGATCTTAGAAGTTTGCTCTCTTGAGAGATGATCATCCATTTTACAGCTGACTTGGTGTGTGTGTGCCACCGTACAAAAGGATTAAATAAGTCAATGTACTTGATTGAAGCCCTCACTTGGAAAATTTTAAATAGCATCTAAAATTTGTTAAATTTTTTTTTTCTTTTTTTTATGTAAGAATAGCAATCATATTTGTTTTTATGTCTTCAGCATTTCCCAGATCCCTTGAATGTATTAAACCTGTTGCCGTGTAGACTTAAGCTCAGTTACTTATGGGAAGATAATGACTGTTTGGATGTGGAGGTGAACCCTCACATTTGATAGGGTGTCCTAGTCACCCCTTATCCCTAACTGGTTTCGTTACTATTGCAACTCATCAGAGGGAATAATATGGGCTGATTCGTATGTTCATCTGTTCACTGTATTGTATCAGCATTCAGTTTATGTACACCTTTGTCGCTGGTGTAGCCAGTGACACCGATGCAGCTGGTATAGCTAATTGTAAGGTCATGTGACTTGTATTGTTGCGGCTCATAAATGTGGCATCCAGATTCCAAAATAAACCATTGTCTTGTAGTCGTATGTTTGGATACATAAAAATTTGATTTAAAGAGGAATATAAAAAAGAAGAAATGACTAGCAAACTCTAAGAACATTTATTTTGGTCTACAGAAACTTTGTTCTCTTTATAAATCCACAAAGTTAATTTCTGCAGCAAAACATAGAACTGCCATGCTATTGTAAAACTCATTGGTAGAAGTGAAGTCTGCCAGAGTATTAAATTGATTATTGATGAACAGTCCTTGCGGAATCATGAGGTTATCAATAGGGTTTACATACGGTTGGTGAATGATTTCTTCCACTTCTAACACAGTTCCACAAAGCTTACTTTCTTGTTCTGTATATTGATGTGTGCTCCAGACAATTGATGGAGTTAAGATGTCATCAGCTACCACCCAGTTTGAAGAATTATTTTCAAGATCCATTTGACTTGTTGATCCTGTATTCAAAAAATTGGTTTATTTGTTTGTTGGTAATGTCCAATCTATTGATTGGGTCAAGGGGTCCTTGGTAACATAATGTTCCTGCGTAAAAAATGCAGGGGTATTTACTTCTGTCAGTATTGATGGGCCATGTTCATTAATTAATCTGATTTTTCTGGATGTTACCTTTCTTGTGGAGTTAGACAAAGAGCATTTCAGTATATGATGAGATCAATCTTCTTTACTTTTAAAGATCTTTCCGCAGTAGCGATTAACATCTTGGTCTAAATGGGAGTTCAGTCATTTTTAACTTAATTTAAGCTCGATTACTTTCCTTGATTGTGTTGAAACTTGCAGTTTAGGCGTAAGGTCTGTTACTTCCCATGAATGTGTTGAAACTGTTGTCATTTGGGCTTAAGGTCCGTTACTTTCCTTGAATGTGTTGAGACTGTTGTCATTTGGGCTTAAGGTCCGTTACTTTCCTTGAATGTGTTGAGACTGTTGTCATTTGGGCTTAAGGTCCGTTACTTTCCTTGAATGTGTTGAGACTGTTGTCATTTGGGCTTAAGGTCCGTTACTTTCCTTGAATGTGTTGAGACTGTTGTCATTTGGGCTTAAGGTCCGTTACTTTCCTTGAATGTGTTGAGACTGTTGTCATTTGGGCTTAAGGTCCGTTACTTTCCTTGAATGTGTTGAGACTGTTGTCATGTTGTTGTTTAGGCTTAAGCTCTGTTACTTCCCTTGTGATTGATGCCATTTAAAACAAGTTCGATTATTATATTAGTTCATTTGGGCTGGGATCAAGAAAGAATATTAAAAATTGTTCAGTGGATGAAAAGTCATTGATACTGATCAATTTCTTGATTTAGGTTATTCACAAACACTTTGAATAGCAGGTGAAAATGAAAGTTGATTACTGATTTACATTGTAAGTGTAACTAAAACAAAAGGACTTCTAACCTAATGACAGGGAGACAAGATGGCCAGACCCATGACGACAGGTACAGGTTTGAATCCTGCCATCAAATCAGCCAGGGTTGGCTACCATGATGTGTGTGCTTGGTACCCAGATTGGTCAAGCTATTTTGACTTGAAAGAATGGTAACATTGACATGAAATTTTCTCAAAAATACCTTGTACAGTATGTTACCGGTTTTCACCAAATCTGGACAACATGCCCATCCTATTGTAAACAAGTTAGAAAACCAAACCTACCTGACTTTAAGGTCAGGTCAAACAATGTTGTTTCATTTTTGTACTGCACTGAGCTTATGAACATATTAACTTGTACATATACAAATTAATTTTAAACAGACTTTGTATTTTTTTTTTCCTTTCAGTGGACAAGTTGATAACATTCTGACAATTATTTCATAGCCAGAGGTCCTTAGTCGGGTTGTTATCTGTGATGGTTTGTGAGCATGTTAACACAAACAAGGGTGAATAGATTTTTATCAGACCCAGTTTGTGGATATATCTGAAAAATACCTTGAACAATGTTCATTCTGTAACTTGGGGGTTTTTCAGGACAGAACACTGATTATTGAATTAACTGAACTGTGACAAGGAATTTTGTTTTGCAATCATCTTCTGAAGATGGCAACTCACACACACATAAGACAAATAGATTTGTTACCAAATTTATCATGTTGGAGTTATTCAAGAATATGTGAGACAGTTTCAATACTAAACTGCTATAAAGATTAAAAGAACAAAAAAAACGGACTTATGTGGATTCCATGATCTTTTAGACCAGCAGGGCATTAGTCCCTCAGAGACACTCTGGTTCTTTTATACCAATAAAATGACAGATATTGCAATAGTATGTTTTCATAAGGAGTGCTATGCCCCTTTGACAGTGAAAATTTTCCAGTGATGTAAATCTTGTTGGAATAAACTTTAGGGAATTCCCAATATGGCAACAGGGCCAGATGATTACATTCCCTTCAAGAGTAAGATAATGATAGCCTAAATGTATGTGTATTTTCATAGTCTGAATGTATTTTCATTGTCTGAATGTATTTTCATAGTCTGAATGTATTTTCGTAGTCTGATTGTGTGTTTTCATAGCCAGAATGTGTTTTCATAGTCAGAATGTGTGTTTTCATAGCCAGAATGTGTTTTCATAGTCAGAATGTGTGTTTTCATAGTCTGAATGTGTGTTTTCATTGTCTGAATGTATTTTCATTGTCTGAATGTATGTTTTCATTGTCTGAATGTGTATTTTCATAGCCTGAATGTGTATTTTCATAGTCTGAATGTGCATTTTCGTAGTCTGAAGTTGTGTTTTCATAGCTGAATGTATGTTTTCATAGTCTGAATGTATTTTCATATTCTGAATGTGTTTTAATAGTTTGAATGTATGTTTTCATAGTCTGAATGTGTTTTTTGGTAGTGAATATTTTTTTTCGTAGTCTGAATGTGTGTTTTCATAGTCTGAATGTGTGTTTACATAGACTGAATGTGTATTTTCATAGTCAGAATGTGTGTTTTCGTAGTCAAAATGTGTGTTTTCATAATATTAAATTGTTTTCAATGTGAATTTTCATTGTGTTTTCAATGTGAATTTTCATTACAGCATATCAACCAGGATCACATAGCAACCAACAAGAAATCTTTTGTATGTCGATGGAAAGAATGCAGCCGTGAGGAAAAACCCTTTAAGGCACAATACATGTTGGTTGTCCATATGCGCAGGCACACGGGAGAAAAGCCACATAAATGCACTGTAGGTAGAAAGTTATTAATGAGGATTTGCTGGACTGATATGATTTTTTTTTTTTTTTTTAATTTCACCTGAATTGTTTCTACTTTAGAGAAATATATACTGGTTGCCAAGCTCTTACAGCGTTTGAGAGATGTGTATGAATGTGTATATAGTAGGAAAGCTACATATAACTTAAAGCAGTTAATATCTTCATTTAAAAGTAGCATTAATTATTAAAATGTTCTTCTTGTCTTAAAAACAGAGTTATTTCAAGGTGACATAAATTAATGGTTCTTATTCTCAGGCATGAAATGCAAGTGGGGTATTGTTGTCATGCACATTGCAAAACCCTTCAAAAACATTATTTAAGTCATGGTACATAAATTGTTTCATATTTAAAATAATTCTCTTTCCATTTACCCCATTTTCCCACTGCTACAGAATATTCTCCTTATCTTTTACGATCTTGTTTATTTGAGTCTTCCCAATATAAAATGTTTCGGCAAGTGAACTCTCCCCATTGTTGACAAGTGAGATAACTTTTACTTTTTCTTCTAAAGTGTTATTTCTTTGTTTATGTGATGACATGTTAAAGTTTTATTCCTATGTTGCTAATTGCACAGTACTGTTATTTAATTTTGTAGACAAAACTTTTGTCATGTGATTTTTTGGTGTTTGTCTGGTACCCTGTTTGTTCAAGGTTAATTGTTTCTCTGGGTGTGTGTGTGTGTTAATCTACAAAATCTATTTTTAGCCTATCTGACCATGTTATGACCTTGACAATTACGTCTGTCATAATCATCAATTTAAAAAGAAAAATCCGCTGTGTGAAGTCCAAAGCTCTATCAAAACATTGCTGACCCCATTTCTATCTGACCATGTTATGATATTGACAATTACGTCCGGTCGTAATCCTCGATTTTAAAAAAAAAATCCTCTTTGTGAAGCCCAAAGATCTATCAAAACAATGTTGATCACATTTCCTGCAAATGTCCATGTTAATGATATAATAATAACCTTAGTGGTACATGTACTTTAGCCATCACTTCTTTCAATGATTAAAACCTGACACCCAGAAACAGACATCATGAAAGATAATCGGATTACTTGCCTTACCATAATTAAATATTAGTTCTGGACACATATTAATAATTAAATGTGGCTGCATGTGAGAGGTAAATTTTACATTTGTGCACTAATATGTTGGCCGCTGGCAACATTAAAAGGATGGCCCTTCTTGAGGGGTACTTTTGAACACAAACTTGTTGATGCCAGGGATTCTGGCTGTAAAGAGTGGGTGGCCGCTGGTCAAGGGGGCCGTTCATGAGGCGGACCACTGTAGATGAAAATTGAGTTTTCATGACTGATCATTAATTCCTAATTTATGTAACTGGTTCGTACTTTAATTTTTGGAGCTTTGTATCATAAATAAAGGGAGACTAACACAAAATGGTGAAGCAGAATACAAAAAGCAACTTTGAAGTCCCATAGTATAAATTAATACACATAAATGGTTTAATTGCATCATGTGATGGAGAAAGCTAGAAATTATTAGTTCATACCATCAGGAAAGAACTAACCTTCATGTTTGCTTTGACCATTGATGGAAATGATGTTTAAAATATAGTTCTTATTTCTTGTGAATTGTTCTTTTTTATTAATGATTCATAATTGGAAGAATTGAATTTCATATTTTACAGGATTCATGAAGTCATAAAATTGAAAATAAATTTCACACTATGCATAAATGACCATTTCTTTGATATGATCATTTAAACACTCAGTTTTCAAGCTTTATGACTTTGTCAATCTTGTAAAATATGAAATTCAGTTCTTATATAATCACAAACTTTAGGATCAAATAATAACCTTATTCCTCATCATTAGACACTATAGTCAGTATTATTACATGTCTATATTCATGGATCCCATTGTACAGGGTAAATCCTGTTGTAAAGGGTAAATCCCACTGTACAGGGTAAATGCCATTATAAAGGGTAAATTTCATTGTAAAGGGTAAATCCCACTGTATAAGGTAAATACCATTGTAAAGGGTAAATTTCATTGTAAAGGGTAAATCCCATTGTATAAGGTAAATCCCATGGTGCAAGGTAAATCCCATTGTAATGGGTAAATCCAGTTGTACAAGGTAAATTCTGTTTTTTTTAAAATTACTACTAGTATTATTTATGCATGTTTAGATTCTTTGGTTTTTTTGTTGTTAGTTATACTGATTACACCTAACACACTACATAGACCCAGTACTGCTGGTACTTTATGCTATGGCAAATCTGTATATGTGCCATTTGCAGTTGGACTTGACTTATAAGTGAATATATATGATACTTATTGCACTAAATTATACATTTTTACTACAGTTTTGATTAGCTCTACTATTTGCCAACAGAGCTTACGGGAAGGTCTGTTGTCCCTATCCTTTGTCTGTCTGTCTGTCATCTGTCCATATGCCCATTAGCACAAGTATTATTTGCTTCTACTTCTAAATTATTTTGAAAATTGCCATGAAACTTTACACACACAATTATTGTATGGTCTAGTTGATCCAAAATGAAAATATTTGCTCCTCAGACATCCATTGTTATCTCTGCTCCTCTTGAATGAATGATCATATCAGAATGGGGTTTTCACTAAAAGACTTTGATGTCTAGCTGGTCTTTAACGAAAATAGTGCCAATGTGAGGTCTGCTATGGCCACCATGGTAGTCATCTTGAAAATGGTGTTATTGCTGCTGCTCCTGAATGGATGGTCGTATCAACATGTGGTTATCTCTGAATAGACTTCTTATGATGTCTAGTTGGTCCTAAAATGGTGCCAGTTTGATGTCTAATATGGTTGCCATAGTGGCCATCTTGAAAATTATGTAATCACTAATCCTGAATGAATAGTCATATCAGCATGGGGTTTTGACTAAAAGACTTCTTATGAAGTTAATCCTAAATAAAAATGGTGCCCATCTGGTACTCCTCCTACATGGATGGTCATATCAACATAGGGTTGTCACTAAAACTCTGCTTAAGATGTCTAGTTGGTCCTGTATAAAAATGGTGCTTCTGTGTTATCCATATTTGAATGGATGATCATTATGAGATGGGGTTTTCACCCTGCCCTAAATGACAATGGTCCCAGTTGTACATTCGATACGTCTGCTAAAACTACGATGTTAAAAAGCCTCTTGTCACTACCCCCCCAATGGACGATCATTATAAAATTGTTTTTTTTACCAAAAGTCATGTGAGGATAACTGTTTTGTCCTAAATGAAAATGGTGCCAAGCCGACATCCAATATGTGCACCATAATCTTGTTATTGCTATAGAATATGAGAGATGATTTAACACCAGACAATTAAGAAATGGTCTTACCTTGAATATCTCTAAATTCTTTTTTGCCATGTAGAGCATCAGTCTTTTTGATGGACTCTTGTTACCATTTGTTTTCAGACATAAGAAAATAACTTTTTGCTGTCTCACAGCATGCAAAATCATTTCCTTTAATGTCTAAAAATGTAACAAAGGAGTAAAACATATCTGACCTCATCAGTATACTGTATCTGTGACATCGGGTATATATTTCGTCAAACAGCAATTTGATATTTTTTAGTGTCCAAAAACAGTTTAATACAGTTATTATACCCTATCATAATTTATTCTCATATCAAATATATATTTATGTTAATATGGTTTTACACAAGCAATACCATTTGTACATTGTCACATTTTATTAACGTACCTAGTACAAGGTGATCTCATCTACACTATTATGATTCCCTGGAACAGAGTTATATTGAGTGATCACTGCAATAAATTTCATCACATCAGGCCAATGAATGAATCACTGCAGTAATGATCATCGCATCAGGCCAATGAATGGATCACTGCAATTATGATCATCACATCAGGCCAATGAATGGATCACTGCAGTAATGATGATCACATGAGGCCAATGAATGGATCACTGCAGTAATGATCATCACATCAGGTCAATGAATGGATAACTGCAGTAATGATCATCTCATCAGGCCAATGAATGGATCACTGCAATTATGATCATCACATCAGGCCAATGAATGGATCACTGCAGTAATGATGATCACATCAGGCCAATGAATGGATCACTGCAGTAATGATCATCACATCAGGTCAATGAATGGATAACTGTAGTAATGATCATCTCATAAGGCTAATGAACTGATTATGCAAGGTTAATGAATAGCTTCAATAATGGTTAGCACATAAGGTTAATAATTTATGCAATCTCTTTAACAGTTTGAGGGCTGTAACAAGGCCTACTCACGTTTGGAGAATTTGAAGACACACTTGCGGTCACACACTGGAGAAAAACCGTACATGTGCGAATTCCCAGGATGTACCAAGGCATTCAGTAATGCTTCTGATCGTGCCAAACACCAGAACCGGACACACTCCAATGCTGTAAGCAATCTTTCATCAGAAATTTATGAGACATCCTTGAAAGTGCAAGTTTGAATATTGATACAGTATGATACTCTTACAGTACTGGTAATAACTACTTTAAATAATATTTTTCTTAACTAATAATTAATCTTTCCTTAATTATTAATTAGTAGTCTGAGTCTGTTTATCAGTGCTTCTTGAATTGGATTGGTAGGTAGGCTAAAAAAGCTCAGGTTTTGAAGCACTTTTGTTTTATGTCAAGTGAGGCAACTCAGATTTAGGTACGTAATGAGACCTTATGGTAGTTACCTCTCATGGATACTGTTGGACTGATGGCAATATTTGAAACAGGTGCAAAAAGTGCTTTTAAAAGGAAATCACCACCATAATTTTTCAAATAACATTTCAAGTGTAATATAAAAAAGATATAACAAGAATAAAATTTTTAATAACATAAATAATTTCTTAGCAACAAATTTATGATAGTAACAATAAATAGCACAATTTGCAGTGATATCTTTTTCCACCCGATTTTATGGAAATTAGGATCACTTCAATCCTACAAGCCACCAATAATAATAATAATGATATCAATAATGATAATAAAAATAATGACTTGTTTAAAGAGGCAGAATAATTAGTAGCATGGAATTAATTCTCTTTGTAACCCTCTTTTATTTCAATATTTACACACACACACACACACACACACACACACACACACACACACACACACACACACACACACACACACACACACACACACACTTTTTTGCCATGAGGGAAAAAAGGCCAACATAGCATGAGTAAATAAGCTAAATTTAGATATGAACTTAATAAACAGAAAATATTATAAGAACATTATATACAGTACAGAAAGAGTGAGTAAACAAAACGGAAGGTATGAGTAATGATAGTTTAACTTGTATTGTATCTGTCACATCAAGCAGGTTTCATCCAGTGATTATGATGACATGCATTTATCTTTGCAATTTTTCCTGTTTCCTTTGTGATTCTGTAAAAGTGTTCTTACAGAGTTCTTTATCTGGTGTTTGGATTTTAAAGAAGGTTGGCTGAAACTGATCTTAAATCAGAGTGTTGCCTTGTTTTCTAGCATGTAATAGCTCCTTGATATATAATGGTGCCATATTGTTTATAACTCTGTGCATAAGCTTAACCTTTCTCAAAACTATTTGTTCACTTGCTCACATTTTTTATTTTGAATGCTTTGATTTAAATCATTTATCTTTATAATTTCTTTCTGTCAGCAACTTAAAGGTTAATAGGTAATTTTGTCCATTTTATTAATGTTGTAAATTCTGCTGTAAGCTGCATGTAAGTTTATTAGGTGTATATTTATATTGTAAGGAGAAGAAAATGTTGTAGAAATAGCGAGGCTCCTTGCCAGCTGAGTCAGCAATGATGGCTGTAAATAGTCCCAATATTAGTCCCAAGGCCTGTCAGTTAATAAAAAAAAAAAAAATCATTTTACCTTAATGACCTAATGATCAGTTTTTGTTGCTTGTCATCGGAGTAAAATATTTTTATCCACTAAACAATTCAAACATTATTTACACTCAATTGTATTATGCATAGATCAATTTTTCTTTATAAATGCACTGGTGACAGCTGTCACTTGCTACATCTGACTAATGTCTTTGAAGTTTTGGCAAAATACGTTTCAATACAACAATGAACAATGTTAGTGCAAACCAAATATAAACACTCAGTACCTTTGTGTAATCCTTTGTAAAGGAGGTCATCATTTAATCTTTTGTAATAGAGGTCTTTATTTAATACTTTGTAATAGAGATCTTTATTTAACCCATTGTAATAGAGATCTTTATTTAACCCATTGTAATAGAGATCTTTATTTAACCCATTGCAATAGAGATCTTCATTAAACCCATTGTAATAGAGATCTTTATTTAACCGATTGTAATAGAGATCTTTATTTAACCCATTGTAATAGAGATCTTTATTTAACCCATTGTAATAGAGATCTTTATTTAACCCATTGTAATAGAGATCTTTATTTAATCCTTAGTGCACCAAAGAATGAGTTAACTAAATCTCTATTACCATGAAAGATGTACATGTCACAAATCAACATTGAAGTGCCATAGTTAACTAAATCTATATTACCATGAAAGAAGTACATGTCACAAATCACCATTGAAGTGCCATAGTTAACTAAATCTCTATTACCATGAAACATTCTGTCTTTAAGTACATGTCACAAACCACCATTGAAGTGCCATAGTTAACTAAATCTCTATTCCTTTAAACATACCATCTTTAAAGGATTAGGAATCACAGACACACATAGTCACTTAAGAAACTTGTATTGTTTGTTTTCTGTTGTGAAAATCATGCAATGCTAATGTCATAGTGAAATATCATGTCACCCAGCTTTCAGTGTAATGTGGCAGGAACTGCAGTAAAATCATTTGATTGTGGAGTTACAATATGTTATTGACATGTGAATGTGGCCTTGTTGTTTCCTCTTTGTGAGTGATTTGGTTTTTTCTGATGAGTTATTATGTTAGATAAGTTCTTAGTCTTTGTTGCTTTATTAATGTTACTGTTTATTACAACCTTCACACAAGGTGCAACATGCCATTGTTAGAGAGCTCAGTATCTCATCACCTTAGCATATCTGTTACATGAAGTTGATCCATTAATTATTTATATTGTTATTGACTTACGAGTTTTGCTTTAGCTGTGAATAATTGTATTTTGTAAGTTTTATCAAAGATAATTTTACAATTTATGGATAGAATGAGTAAATGTTTCCATATTGTTATTCCTGCCACAATGCCAATAGACTAAATAGTGCTAATAGACTGCATAAAACCAATAGACTTCATCTGAACATTCAAATGAAATGAAAATGTTTATGATCAATATGCATATTTGTATTGCTATGTAACATTTTTTTTACATCGATACATATAATATTTTGAAAAGGCATATAAAAAAAAAGAAATATATGTATGGTAATTATGGGCATATTATCTTCTTAAATCCAGTTTAATTTCAACCTTGAAAACTGACCCTCTGGCACAGACTTGTTATTGGAGACAATCAATCTTGAGGAGACCACTTTTTGTTGGTAGAAGGGGTGGTCTCCCCTGAAGGCAGCTTGTACAGTGCTTCAGTTTAATCATTTTGCTACTAAATGATTAGATATCAGTGCATTCATGAACAACATACATTTTTCAGAAACCATATGTCTGTAAAGCTCCTGGCTGCACAAAGCGGTACACAGATCCTAGTTCACTGAGGAAGCATGTCAAGACGGTGCATGGTCCCGATTTCTATGCCAACAAGAAACACAAGGGAGATAATCACAGCTGCAAGCAAGAAAAACACGATGATCAGGATGAGGTATTTATCTTATTATCTATTATCTCCCCTTCTCCCTCCCCAATACAGACTTGGTTAGTTGTTAGTCTGTCACACACAGCTTTTGAACAAGATATCTCAGGAAGTTTTGAACCAGACTAGACCTCATTAGATATTTTGGTAACCTTATACCCAGTTCTCAAGGTCACAGGATGACATTCTGTATAGAAGATAAAATGAAAAAAACAATTGTCTTAAAGTTTAGTAACCTTTCAATCATGGCAATCTTTCTACAACGAACGCCCACATTTGAGCGTGTGTGATTGTGATTTGGAGTTTTAATGTAGCTATAAAAAATGTTCAGCCATATCACTATGATGTCTGCAGTGTTGCAGGCTGTAGTGATGTCTAGCACTGGTACATCATGCTGCAGACATGTAGCATGATGTCCCACCCAATCACATTATCCTGACACTAGGCCAACCAGTCCTAACACTAACCTCTTAATGTTGAGAGCCAAGTGAGGTAGCTGTAGTACCATTTTTATAAGTCTTTGGTATGACTCTGCCAGGGTTCAAACTGCCAACATTTGAAAGTACCTGCCTCCCTCACTTAGAAACTTATAACAGACAGTGTGGTCCATCCCTAGTTTGAAAAACTTGTAACAGATGGGGGGAGGGGATCATCATCTAAAATAAGCCCACCTCCACTTCTGACCCAAGGTGAAGAAAATGGAGGTTGTTCAATATCATTGATGCACGAATTGTAATATTTACTGTGGTGATAGTGTACAGTACACAGTCATACTATCAAAACAGGACAAGAATAAAATGAAATATAAACTAATTGATATGAACATTTTCTAGTCAGCTTTCTATTCCTTTAAATGAAGTAAAAATACTACTTACAACATGTATACAAACTGACTTCTTGTACCTTTTGTATCCACCAAATAAACTATTCACACACTACAATGTTTAGTCTATCATTAATCCATGAAAGTATTTTAGAAACAATATCCTATGCGCATTTTTATTTGTTCTGGTAATATTTGTTGCACCTGAGTATTGTTTGCACTTCCACACTTACTCCATACTTTGGACTGACTCTGAATCCACCTTCCCTAAAAATGCATACAATATTCTGTTTTAATCAGCACCCAAACCCACCCCATCCAACATTTAAATGTAACATTTAAATGGCTGCTTTTGACTTTCCTAGAAAGGAATTAAATCAAGAAAAAACAATTTACATTGTTTAAATGTCCAAACATGATATCAAAGAAAACAGGAAAGAAAAACTTGACCTTTCATGTGCCATGCCAACTTGTCCATGGATAGTTCTATCATACACTTTTATTTGGTGGGAAAATGATGCAAGCACATGCTATGTTTTGTTCCCAAAGCCTAAGATATGTTTCTGTATTTGATAAATAAATGTGTTTTTAACTCAATGTAACTGATAAATGTTTAGTAAGCATTATAACAAAAGACAGAAAGGAAAAAAAATCTTTTGGTTCATTCTGGGAATTTAGCATATAAAGGAATTTATCATGTGCACCTGTTGGACTTGAACTTGAGTCATCTTTATCTTGAGGCAGCCATATTTACCACTTAGTCACGTAAACATCTAAGAATAACTTTGAATTTCATGGTTATCTAGTTACCAACACAATAGCGAAATTATTTACTGTAATTTACTCCAGAGAATTAGCACAGTTATTGTACTTGGAAAATCCAGTCATTCACACCCTAGCATAAAATAAACTAGGTGTGGACACAAAATTCTTACAGTGATAGATATATGCAGCGATAAATATTTTCTCAAAAGTCAGCTTTAGGAGTCTTCCCAACAGTTTCAGGGAATTCATGTCTGCTTAAAGACAAAAATCAAACATTCCTTAGCTTTTCCATCACTGTCAGAGCGATAAAGTCGGGCTGAGATCCAATTGTTTTTTGGATTACCTTCATGAGAAAACAAGCCAGTCTGAATTTTATTTCCAAAATTTAATAAGAAACACGTCAATTTTAGGGTGGTATTAGAATTTATGTGGGCTGATTATTGCTGCTTGTGCCTAGATGGAGAAGTGAAATATGAGATAAAGCCAATATTTATTAATATATATAATCTTGAATGTAAACTGTATGTGAAATTGTATTTTTCTAGGACAAGGACAAGATGGATGATGATGCAAACATGAAATTGGAGGAGTGTCCGACAGTAACACCTCTCCAGGCAAATTCAGGAGAACGACGACGTTCACAGGTATTTTACTGCCAATTAGTTTGTAACCTATTTTCATTTACGCTTATTGTTTTCACTGGGCACAAGTACACTGAATCTTCTATAAACTGGACACAATTGGGATAAACAAAATATAGCCGATAACATGTCATCAGAGGTATGATTATCATTAGAATGACCGAATTGAGACCAAAATATGTGGCCAGTTTGCAGGGTCAACTTAGTTACAGGTGGGCCAGCTTAGGGATCTTTCATTGTATTAAATTCTTCCTGTGTCATGATGTTCTTAAGAATGATATGGGGTTGCCTCCTAGAAACACAATCAAAACATCCTCTGCATTTTTTGTTGCATGCTTGATGAAGAGCTCGGATGTAAATAGTGGCCACAATCTAAACATCCTCTGTCTTTTAAACTCTATGCTAGATAAAGACCTCAAATGTAAATAGTGATTATTGTGATCTGCCATCAAGCCCAAAATTGTCATTAGAGCATATTGACCATACTGTCATCACAATGATTTGATGTTGTTTTGTATCACCAAAAGCAATTGTTTGAGGCAATAGAAATTGAATGATGCTTTCAACATTTTCATGTAAAAGTTGCAAAACATAAAAATTCAGAATTTGTTTTCATCGATTGTTGAATGTTTTTTCAGTGCCTATCTTTATTACGATGATCTGTTCTTTGAATATCTGGTTAGATATTCAACCGTCAAAATCTTACCCATTTGGGAAGTGTTATTGTGATTACCAGAGTCATATGGGAAAGAGATGGGAAACTCGCATGGGGGAGAGATGTAGATGTTCTGACTGCCAGGAACATGTGAAATTAAAAAAGATCTGCTATCAGCATAATGTATTTACCTATGTTAAATGGGTATCCAACTGTATAGAATTCATCATGAATGTTTGCAGCAATTCATGTCAACTGATAGACTGGACCAGGAAAGAACCAGGTCAAAAATTGAAAATCCCATAGCTTTCTACATCGCCATCCGAACAATGACAAAAAGTTCTGGGTTTAATAATAATAATAATAATAATAGTAATAATAATAACAATAAATAATAACTCCATTAAATTTTCAGGACAATGTAGGGTCTGTAATACAGCATCCTTCACCCCAGAGCAGTCCTGAAGTGAATGTTATGTGCAATCAACAACCAGACCTGGTGGAGGAACATTTGACGACTGGGTCACAAATCATCACTCCCATATCACAGAATGCTCTAGAAGAAGAAGTAGATATACCTGAACCAGACGAGGCTGAGGTGAAAATAAAAAAATTTCATTGTTTTCAGGTGGTAATGCACACTTTAAATCAATGACTAGGCTATGTTCGGTGATATTAGCAATAAATATGATGGAGAACAACATTGCCGTCATGAGATATATGAGACAGTATTATTTGTACTCTTAAGAAGAATTAATTAGAACATTAAAATGCTGTGGAGTCTGTGATGGAATGGCAAATTCTGTTTGTCGTTCTATTATTCCATTATTAAAATTGCTCAATAATTTTTTTAAAAAATATTTTGGAAATAGGACCCTTTTTGATCTTGTTTAACACTCAAAACAACTCCCATGATTTTGGTAAGATGAGCAACTTAATCAGTTGCTAATTGTTACTCTGTCAGTAGAAACTGATGATCTGTCATGAAATTTGAACCTATTGCAGTACCACTAATACGGATGTTTTTATTGTCAGATACCCGGACCAGATGATGGTGTTGTTACCT
Source organism: Megalonaias nervosa (assembly GCA_016617855.1). Classification (NCBI taxonomy): domain Eukaryota; kingdom Metazoa; phylum Mollusca; class Bivalvia; order Unionida; family Unionidae; genus Megalonaias; species Megalonaias nervosa. The sequence goes on along the minus strand of JAECUM010007196.1, from coordinate 47,751 downwards.
GCCAAAATAGGTCTGCTTTAAACCGTACCACTAATACGGATGTTTTTATTGTCAGATACCCGGACCAGATGATGGTGTTGTTACCTGCCAAAATAGGTCTGCTTTAAACCGCAGCAGATTAAAAGCAAGGATCAAAGGCGATACAGACCCATTGTCTATTCTTCCTCCGATACAACCAAACAGTAAGCATACTTTTTTATATTCAGGTTGTTTTGTTTTTCAACTCCACAGTATATCTTCACAGTGACAGTATTTTACAGTTTTTGATAGTTTTTCTACAATCACAACTGTTTACAGTTTTTGGATAATTTTTTTTTATCACAGTGCCAATATTTTACAGTTTTGGATGTTACGATGTTTTCAGTGTGTTTTAATTCAGTGCTGCAGCTGTTGAACATTATTCCATGGGAGTACATTTATTCCATTGGTGTAAATTTATTTAACTTTCTATGAAACTTTAAAGAGTATACATTTTTCAATGGAAAACTTATCAAATGGCAGATATATGACAGAAAATAGAAACAATAAGAGAACCATGCAATATAAAGCATAATTAAAATAAATCTCAGGACTGTGAAATTACAGTATGATCGTTGCATTCATACATTTAAACCCTCTTAGTGCCAGAATTGAGTTGGGATGGTCATACATATATATTAGTCATACCAAAAGTATGCTTACTTTTTAAATCCCTATTTTAAATAGTCACTGTTTAAAGGTGTAGATACATGTATATATAATGACTGTAAGGGTGCAGATTTTTAAAATTGCTGTTTAAAAGTGCAAATTTATAACCCTCATGGTTCCAAAACCAAAAGCAACCAAAACCATTTTCTATGGTGTCAGTCCTCTATACCGGTCTGTATATTGTTGGCAACCCCATATATGTTCCTGTTTGCAAGGGGATTTATGTTTATGAGTAATAGACCAGACCAGAAAAGCTTGCAGAATGGTCTGTTGTCCATTGTCCATTATCTGTTGTCCATTGTCCGTTATCTGTTTCCATTGTCCATTATCTGTTGTCCATTGTTTGTCATCTTCCTGAATAGATGGTCATATCAACATTGGGTTTTCCACTAAAACACTTCTTACAATGTCTAGATGGTCCTAAATGAAAATGGTGTCAATCTGATATCATACCGCTCCGGTGGCCTAGTGGTAGAGCGCCAGCCTTGGATGCGGGAGGTCGCGGGTTCAAACCCTGGCCGAGTCATACCAAAGACTTTCAAAAATGATACTAACAGCTGCCTCGCTTGGCGCTCAGCATTAAGAGGTTAGTGTTAGGACTGGTTGGCCTGGTGTCAGGATAATGTGACTGGGTGGGACATCATGCTACATGTCTGCAGCATGATGCCCCAGTGCTATACATCGCTATAAACTGTCACACTGCAGACATTGTAGCAATATGACTGAAAAATTGTTAAAGCTACATTAAAAATCTAAATTAAATCACAAAAATCACAAAAGTCAATCTGATATTCAATATAGCCACCAAAGTGTCCAGCTTGAAAATTTTTTTGCTACTCCTGATTGGATGGCCATATAAACACAGGGTTTTCACTAAAAAAACATCATGGATGTCTAGTTGATATGAAATGAAAATGGTGCTGAGGGTGCAACAGACAAGGGACAGTTTTTATGCACAAATTGAATGCCACATCTACCTGTCTATTATAAAAAATTCATATAAAATAAATTACACAGGTGGGGTCAAAAAGGTCCATATTTTGGATAACTATATTAAAACAAAGCAAAAGAATATTATTCACTTGAACAGGGAAGTCAATGGCAGTTCATAGCAAAAGAAGTTTATTCATCTGAACCCCAAATATATGCCTGCATTTTTCATGTCTAAGGGTCATTTTTGACACCATGTGATGTTCACAATGCAAACACAAGCCCATTTCCTTGGGGATCATTTTGCAAAACACTGTGTACTAAACAGCTTGATGCAGTTCAGAATAGTTGCATTTTTTGAGATGTTCTAGATGCATTGTTACAGCTGTGGGTGGCTAGCTCTTCTTCCTGAGAGACTATTGGTATTTCACTATTGATGTACTGCAGAGTAACTATACCTTGTATCAATGTCAAGAACAACACTCACCTGAAACACCTAATTCACAAATATATCCATATCTTTAATTAGTCAAAAACAATAATTGTTGAAAAAACCACACCACAGACTTAAGGAATTTGAAGGGGGCCAATTGACGAAACTATCCCTTGCCACCTGGTGAACATTGGGTGTTTTCCTAAAAGGTTTTGTATGCTGTATAGTTGGCTCTGCATGAAAATAGTGATGATCTGAAGTCCAATATGGCCACCATGGCAGCCATCTTGAAAATCTTGCTATTACTAATCCTCCTGAATAGATGGTCATATCAACATAGGGTTGTACTAAAAAATTTCTTATGATGTCTAGCTGGTCCTAAATAAAAATGATGCCAATCTGACATATAATATAGGTCACCATTGCAGTTATCTTAAAAATCTACTTGAACAGGTAGCCTTATTGACATGAAATTTTTACCAGAAGAATTTTTTTATGTCCAGTTAGTCTGAAATGATGGTGCCAATCTGACATTCAGTATAACCACCAGAGCAGCCATCTTGACAATTTTGTTATTGCTACTCCTGAATGGAAAGGCCTATCATGAAATCTTGTTATCGTTACTCCTTTCCAAAAATGACAGCTATATCAACATGGGGTTTTCACCAATAGACTTCTTATGGTACCAAGTAATATGGCTGTCATGATGACTCTCTTAAAATTCTTGTTGTCACTACTCCCCTTGAACAGATGATTGTTATGACATGGGGTTTTCACCAAAATGATGTAAACTTTGTAATAAATGAAAATGGTGCCAAGATGGCATCCTGTATGTGGACCACAGCAGCCAGTTTGAAAATCTTGTTATTGCTGAAGAATATCAGAGATGGGTTCAACACTTGACAGCTACAAGAAAGAAATGGTCTTGTCGTGAAATCCAGGAAATTGTTTTTACCTAGTAGAGCATCAGTCCCTTCAAGGGATACTTGTCAAACTTGGAATATGGGCTTATACTTTCAAGGTCTCAGACAGATTCATAAATGAATGAGATCCATCCATACTAATTAGGTGACTTTAAATCTCATCCCTCTGAAGACTGAATGTTGGATCGCATTCTGATCCAGTTTGGAATGCCAGCCTACATCATCCTGATTTCTGATGAATTCAGTCATGAGTGAGTTCCACTGATAGTAATAAGGTGATTTTGCGTCAGATTAGCTGAGCATGTCACCTTTCTGGAATCCATATTTCTGATCTGATTTTGATCAAACTTGGGAGTAAAGGCTTACATGATCAAGATCTCACATAAGTTTGATAATATATCAGATCCATGCATATTAATTCGGTGACTTTTTGCATGTGATTAGCTGTGCTTCATACCACTGAAGGGTTGGTACATCTGATCCAGTTTTAATCTAGAACAATATCATATTTAAGTCCATTGTATAGCGTGATGGTTATGTCCTTCCATCCATTAACACATGCTTGGCCAGTCCATAGCTTTGTAATAGTTGGAGAGAACTTTGACAAACATTGAATATTTATCATGACCAGATGGTGTGTTGCATATATAGCCAGGACTTGTCAAGGTCACTCAAGATATTGTAATGAAACTTTCAATGAATGCAGTGCCGTAAATATGTGCAGCATTACCATGCTATCTAAAATTCTCTTCCATTTCTCTCTTCCTTCCTTTGATTTCAGATAATAGAAAGGCTGGAGGTCTGACTACCCTGACAGAACTGAATAACAAGGTGAATTCCATCAAGCCACCAGTTCCTCACCATAAACGATATTCAGAATTAGGTAAGCCAGGTATTCTTGAAGGATTAAAAACTTCACTTTAAAAAGGGAGCAGATTTTTAACTAGTGTTAGTCATAATTTAGCTCCTGTCAGTAGAGGCAGTTTATATCCATGATCTGGTTAACTTGTTGGCCTTAATAACTATACACACTCTCCCATTTGTTTATACCCTCCTGTGGGTTTTAAAAACAAAAGGCATTTAGGATATAAAAAGTACACAAAACTTAGTCATTTCATTTATCAATTTATAATTTCTAACCTGATTGTCGCTAGGGGTCCCAAACACTGTCAACTCAAATCAAATATGGTTTCCTTAGTAACACAGTCACCATATTTGCATGGGCAGGTCTGTGTTTTCAAGCAACAGATGTGAGGTAGTTTGTTGTCTCTGATAATCTCAGTAATTCCATAAATTTTGGAGTTACATCTCTTTGAATACATATATAAAAGAGATCCTCCTCTGAAATTGTTCAGTTTGTTTTGAAAATATAAAAACTAGACATTGCTAATATTGGATGCAGAAAACACAGTTTTTATGGACTGTTCTGGAAAGCAAAAAAGGACAGTGAGCAGTCTGTCTGCTTGTTTAGATCGAGAAGTTCCATTTTGGATTGACATGCCAATAATTTGACAGTGTTAGGGACCCCCTGGTGATAATAGGTTAGAAATTATAAATTTATGAATAAAATGACTAAGTTTTGTGCATTTGTTTTTATTTGCTTGATGCTTTTCATTTTTAAAGGGGGATGGGGCACACAAATGTCAGGGTGTGCAAATACTTTGCTACATACTGATTGACAGGTAAAGCTTGATATAGATCCTTGATTACCTATAAATGTCATTTGACTTTAATCATAGGGTACTATTAATGTTATTAGCATACTGAATAGCAGGAAATCAACTGGTACTTTTTACACTTTGATTCATACAAGTAGATAACTGAATTCTGCATACTTGACCAATCATAGCTCATGTTTAATACTTGCTGTGTAGTGTTTTTTAGCTAAACCAGCTGGTTGCCAAACTCTTGTCTATAAAAATATGCCTTTTCCATCTCTTTAAGTGACTTATCTCATGAGCTAAGATTGTTAATTGTCTGTTTATTCCATCATTGTTAAAGAGATTCCCTCATAGTAAATTTATATAAAAATGAAAGAAATTTCATCACAAATAAGCTCAAATTAGACATTTCACTTTTTAACATTAAAATTGTCCCCTTTATACATTGTCAATACTAGTGATATATCCTTTTACTTGAAGGAAAACATTCAACTTGTTTTCATTATTGTGTCTCAGTGCTAGTGAATAATAACTTAACTAAAATGACTGTTGTTACTGTGCTGAATAGTATACAAATCTTACAAAAGTGTTATTCCATTGACTAAAATAATTTGAAATGTGGTTTCCAGTTAGAAATGGACGTATTTCAGTATGGTTGCATTATATATAGTATAACCTTCCTTAGGAGACACCATCTTATAATGAACATCTGTTCATAATGGACACTTTCAGTAATCCTCAGTGAAAAGTTCTCTTTAAATGTGCTTGATATGGCACACCCTTGTTTAACATGTGTTACAAGTCTATGCTCTTAAAATAAGTAACAGAAAAGAGTGAAGACAACAAGCTTTGTAAAATTTAACAAATAATTTATTTCCCTAGAATACAAAGTGAAAAATGAGAGAAAAGAACTTATGGTATTGCAAATTAAATCCAAAAATAATCCAAGAATTAAAGATACAAGTCCTAGTAATATAAAGTCCTGAATAAAATTCAGTTCAAGTCCCAAAGAGATCCAAAATTGAAGGCAATGATGTGTCTGTTCTGGTCTGTGAAGTGCTGATGTGTCATCTGTCTCTTTTTGAATCACAGAAATATTATTCCTGGTTTGAATTCAGTATAAATTCCATTAAATGTCTTTATTCAAGAATTTTTTCAGAGCACTTTTGTATTTCCAAAGAAAATAATCACTTGAATTCAGTAATTTGAAGAAAATAAAATTCAGCCTAAATTGGTCACAAGATAATAAAACTTAAAGTGCTTGATGTTAAAGCATGACTGGTAAAATCCTCACAGTCACAAGATAATATAGCTCCCTGCTTGACCTCAAGGTCACAATTAGCATTTTCTAAAAACAACCATTACCTAATGGAAAATAACCTTCTAGAATGATCAAATGAGCCTTGTTTACTTATTTACTTACAACACAATAGCCTATAAAATTCACTCGGGAATCTCCAAAACCCTGACCATGATCAACATATTTTCTCCTTGTTTGTTTGCCTGAATAATAATTCGGTTAATAAGTTCATTCCCATTGAGAATAATGAAGCTATTATTAGTTGTTTGCATAAATGAAATAAAAAGGAATTAAAAAAAAATTAACTCAGTTTTGGACAAGGTCAAGTCCAGCAAACAATGTTACATTACAATAACATGTAATGAAATAAAAAAAATTAAAACTAACAGACAAACAATTAAATTAAATACACATAACACATGGACAATGGATAGTGTTTCGGGTCAACAATGTGTGGATTTACCTTCTTTACAGCTTGCCATGTGTGTTATTAAATGAAATTTTGAATATCTTGACCATGATATCGTTTGCATTATGGGTATTGAGTATGGGTGGCTAAATCTGGTGCCTATTTAGCATAATGCAGGCTGTCTTCTCAGTTAAATTCAGCATGTATGAAAGTACACATTCAAGGCCTGTGGGTTTTTTTGTTTTTTTTAAATGAGTGCAATCATTGCTTTATAATGGAGGATTTTAGTTAGAAATAAGAGCAGAAAATATAAATGACAATTTTAAATTTAGATTTCAACCAAATAATTATTGATGATACTACCAATTGCAGATGCAAAAAAAGTGTTGTTGACCTCTGACCTTTAGATGAGGCTAATGGTTTAAATGAATTTGTGTAATTTTAATTTTTAAATTAGTTGTCAATGACCAGGATTGAATGTCTTTGTGCATACTTGTGCATTGACATTTTCATGAAAATTTTTGTTTAATTTTTAACTCTTGTATTTCATTCTTTAGTTCCATTGCTTTTGGATTATGTCATTTCAGTGCTGGACTTTTCATTCTTATTAAATGTAATAGTGCAGGTAATTTTGTCAGGAAGAACCCTGTTATCCAGAAGAATGACTACCTTTTGTATAATGGACACCTGTTTATTTAGCACATTAACAATACTTGTCCTGTGTAGAAGGGACATATGTTTATAAAACACAGTTATTTTGCTATGAGGGGGGGGCTACCTTATGTTGTTACAATAGTCCCTAGCTGTAACATTGGTCCAGGGAGCAATAAAAGTGTACTTTGTTATGAGTGAGACCATCTTATGTTGTTACATTGGTCCCTCACTGTAACATTGGTCCAGGGAACAATAAAAGTGTACTTTGTTATGAGTGAGACCATCTTATGTTGTTACATTGGTCCCTCACTGTAACATTGGTCCAGGGAACAATAAAAGTGTACTTTGTTATGAGTGAGACCATCTTATGTTGTTACATTGGTCCCTCACTGTAACATTGGTCCAGGGAACAATAAAAGTGTACTTTGTTATGAGTGAGACCATCTTATGTTGTTACATTGGTCCCTCACTGTAACATTGGTCCAGGGAACAATAAAAGTGTACTTTGTTATGAGTGAGACCATCTTATGTTGTTACATTGGTCCCTCACTGTAACATTGGTCCAGGGAACAATAAAAGTGTGCTTTGCTACAAGTGAGGCCACCTTGTGTTATTATAATGGTCTCTAGTTTGAACACAGTTCATGAGAGAAACAGAAGTGTGATTTATTATGAACTAGGTTGCCTTATATTATCACATTGGTCCCTCACCGTAACACTATTCAAGGGAGAAATAAAAGCATACCATGTTTCAAGTTAGGTTGCCTTATATTATCACATTGGTCCCTCACCGTAACACTATTCAAGGGAGAAATAAAAGCATACCATGTTTCAAGTTAGGTTGCCTTATATTATCACATTGGTCCCTCACCGTAACACTATTCAAGGGAGAAATAAAAGCATACCATGTTTCAAGTTAGGTTGCCTTATATTATCACATTGGTCCTTCACCGTAACACTATTCAAGGGAGAAATAAAAGCATACCATGTTTCAAGTTAGGTTGCCTTATATTATCACATTGGTCCCTCACCGTAACACTATTCAAGGGAGAAATAAAAGCATACCATGTTTCAAGTTAGGTTGCCTTATATTATCACATTGGTCCCTCACCGTAACACTATTCAAGGGAGAAATAAAAGCATGCCATGTTTCAAGTTAGGTTGCCTTATACTGAAATATGTTCATTATCCAACTTACATACATTCAAACCGCTCCGGTGGCCTAGTGGTTAGAGCATCCGCCTCGGATGAGGAAGGTCATGGGTTCGATCCTCGGCTGAGTCATACCAAAGACTTACAAAAATGGTACTAACAGCTGCCTCGCTTGGCGCTCAGCATTAAGAGGTTAGTGTTAGGACTGGTCGGCCTGGTGTCAGGATAATGTGACTGGGTGGGACATCATGCTTCATGTCTGCTGCATGATGCCCCAGTGCTAGACATCACTATAAACTGCCACGCTGCAGACATCGTAGCGATATGACTGAAAAATTGTTAAAGCTACGTTAAAAATCCAAATCACATCACAACACACACATTCAAAAAAATGATACATGAATATATGTAATATAAGGGATGGTACTATAACGAGGTGTTTTATTGTTAAACCACTATATACTGATATATGTTAAAATTAATGCTGTCATAGTAAAGTATATTATAAGAATATATTACACAAAAATACCAAAAAATGGATGTTTTATTCTCATCATCCATAAATTTGAATCAAAATGAAATTTTTTTTAACCAGGAATGATGAAACTAAATTAATGCTATTTTATAGGGTCCATAAGCAGACCCATTTTATATTAAGGCTGCTGTACACTGAGGGGTTTTATATGGGGGGAACACTGTAAGTATACCATTCATTGTTCTAGAGGATTAAGGGATATGTGCATTTAAGTGTTGTGTTTCCACAGTGATAAATAATATTTTTATGCCACACCACAACATTTTTGGGCATGTGGTTTGGTCTTCTCTGTTCCACCATTCATGTATCACATCTTGGTTTAGTTTTGTGTCAAGGTCAGTTTTCAGAGGGCATCAGTGGTCTAGTTCTACTTGAATCATTGAAAGTTGCCAAATTATCAATTACTATATTGCTAAATATCTGTAACTTTTGTTTCTATAACACTACAATAGAAAGTTGCCAAATTATAAATTACTATATTGCTAAATATATGTAACTTTTGTTTCTATAACAATAGTGTTGCCAAATTATCAGTTGCTATTTTGCTAAATATCTGTAACTTTTGTTTCTATAACACTACAATAGAAAGTTGCCAAATTATCAATTACTGTATTGCTAAATATATGTAACTTTTGTTTCTATAAAAATAGAATGTTGCCAAATTATCAGTTGCTATTTTGCTAAATATCTGTAACTTTTGTTTCTATAACACTACAATAGAAAGTTGCCAAATTATCAATTACTGTATTGCTAAATATATGTAACTTTTGTTTCTATAAAAATAGAATGTTGCCAAATTATCAGTTGCTATTTTGCTAAATATCTGTAACTTTTGTTTCTATAACAGTAGTTTTATAATCAGCAAAAATTAACTTTATTTGTATTTTAATGTCGCTGCTGTCATTGTCATTGTTGATTGTTGTTAACATTATCATGATTATCATATTTAACTTTTCTTTCCTTCTTTTTTCCTTTCTTTTATTAATACAAATTTTTCCTTGAATTACAGGTCGAGATTCTCAGGGAATTTTGTTTCCTGGCAGTCGGAGAGATAGTACCACAAGTACACTTAGCTCCTACCTCAGTAGCATGCGGTCAGAAAACAGTCCTTATCCATTTGGAAGTGCATCAAGCCGACGTTCCAGTGAGGCATCGCAGATGTCCAATAGATTCAGTATTACAAATTCTCCATATGAGTATGACATCATGGGAAATCGACCGAATATGCTTCATACAAGGCAGTCAAGTGAATCAAGTAGCAATATGAGTAATATCGCAGACCAGCTACAAAAAGCACACCTTGGCAGCCAGCCAAATTTAGATGTCCAGTCCCAAAACATGCCACTGCGTAGTCCGTCCAGTAAATACCAAAATGAGAGAATTGCTCGCTTTTTAGCAGCAAGGCAAGAGCTTGATGGTGCACGAACTTGTACTCCTTGTAGGACTCCATTACCACATGAAATTCCAAACAGGGAGGTTCGGAGAGCTAGTGACCCAATACGGACTCTTGATCCTAATTTTAGTGCCTTACGAAGACTTCAACGATTTCATAGCTTAAATATGATGAAAGTTCTCCCAGTGCCATCAAACATGAAGAGCTTGCTAAACAAGGCTGGATCTAATAATACATTTAATTCATCAAGAAGTAGCATTGCTACGGACTATAGCCTTGCAGAAGACCAGGAATATGGCTCCCCTGGAGGAGTTAATGAAAGTTTGACAATGGATACAGATAATGAGGCTGCCTTGGATGAAAAAATGTTGGAAGATAATGAGGATATGATTATTCCAGATGACATGAGACGCTTCCTAAATGAGCAATATGGAAATCCAGTTTACATCTCAGGGGCTGAAATGGGCGATGGTGAATCAATAAACCCATCTCATGGCATGAATCCAAACTTTGTTGAAAATCATTCAGGAAATGGTAACCAGTATTCTCATCAACAGAACTGCCTGCCACCAAATGTCAACATTCAGAATATGCAAATGCACTCTGGTTTCTATGGTAACCAGAGTGTAAATTCTGATTCCATGTATATGGAAAACAGTCAGACATTTGGACAAGATCAAATGAATTCAGGGACATCCAGTCAAAATAACCAAGACATGCAAAGTATGCAGTCACAGGGCAGACAAAATATGCAAACGTGGGGTCAAGGATCCAACATTAACAGCTTCCCACAACCTCAGAACCTACCTCCAGGGCCCAATGGCCCAAATATGATGTCATTGACCCATGCTGGGAACAATATAACCCCTCAAATGGGCAACCATATGGATCCTAGCATTGGACAGTGGCAAATGATGCAAAACTACCAGCAAAACTATCCAATGCCAGCAAATATGCAGCAAAATGTAGATGGGCAAAATGGAAACCGATACAATAACATGCATGTACCTCACCCACCAATGTTACCAAAAACTGTGCAAAATAATATGCCCCACCCACCAACTAATATGACACACCCACCAACTAGTATGACACCCCCACACCCCCCAACCAGTATGCAACACCCACCAACTAGTATGTCTCATCCAACAATCACAATGTCCTGCCTGCCAACTACCATGTCTCACCCACCAACTACTATGCCCCATCCACCCACCAGTATGGCTCACTCACCCAATAGTTTACCTCACCAAAACAGTATGCAACACATGCCCCACCCAACATATGCTATGCCCCACCCACCTAATATGCCCCACCCACCAGATATATCAAAAATTAATTCAAGAAACTCACGACCAGTTCAGAGGACACCACCTGATGAGAAATGCACAAGCCCTGCCATGTTAAACCCCATGCCACCGCCACAAGCACCACCAAGAAAGCGAGAAAGTCCACAAGTGCAGGTACCACATATTAGCCAATCAGAAATCCCACCAGGCGCTAAAGCAGCCAATAGAAATCAAGCCATAATGCAACGTCAGCAGCAAATGATGGATGGCCAGACTGTAATGCATGGCATGCAGATACCTGCAAATGTGCAAGGGAATATAAGTTATGCTCAAAAAATGCATCGCTATAATCAAGCATATATTATGCAACAACAGCAAATTTATCAGCAACAGTTGATGACTATGCAACAGCAAATGATGTCAGATCGAAGTCCTAATAGTAACGGTAATAACAATCTAGCCCCCTATCCACCTTGTCAAATGTCCGAACAAAGGTCACCTTATAGCAGATATCCAGATCGCTCCCCTGGTTGTAATCAGGTGTCAAGCTCAACTGACTGCAATGAGACCAATGAAACTCAGGCACCTCCTATTGAAGATTTCATGGATAACTTGAATTCTATATCAACAGAAAATTTTATGGACAATATTACTTCAATTTCTCAAGAAAATCTGAACCCAGCAGTGTATAGTCCAACTGCAGCGAGTCAGCGATCTGGATCGCAGGTCTCCTCACGATACAATACTGCATTGATCAGTACAAATAATATGGTCATAAATGATATGAGTTCAGTGCTAACACAACTTGCTGAAGAGAACAGGTACCTACAAATGAAGCGGTGAAGTATTGCGATTTATGATACCAGTTGTATTAAGTACAGTAACTGTAACAAGGCCAAGCAAAGTCATGACAACATAAATGTGTGATGTGTTTCGAAGATAGTTGCTATCAAGTAACACATATTTAATTGGATGGAGGGGAAAGTATATTCTCTTTCAAGGAAATCAAAGTGTAAAAGACTGTGCTTCTGTTTTTTCAGTTTAGTTCTTGGGTGAATAGGATATTCTGTCTGAGGATTTCCAAGGCAGTGAACACAGGAAAACTGTGCAGGAAGGAAAATGGATTTTTAATTAAATAAGAAAAAGGATAGTAGGCAGAGTTGGGATAATGTTAACTACATCCATGTTACCAGAGATTCATTTTGGCATAGAAAGATATAGTCAACATTACAAGATGATCTTTCTGTCATTTTGGTATAGAAAGATATAGTCGACATTACCAGAGATTCATGTCCATATGGAAGGGTATAATTGACATTACCAGAGATTCATGTCTGCATAGAAAGATACAGTCGAAATTACCAGAGATTCATGTCAGCATGGAAGGATATAGTCAACATTACCAGAGATTCATGTTGGCATAGAAAGTTGTAGTCAACATTACTAGAGATTCATGTCCACATGGAAGGATATAGTCAACATTATCAGAGATTCATGTCAGCATAGAAAGATATAGTCAACATTACCCGAGTTTCATGTCCGCATGGAAGGATATAGTCAACATTATCAGAGATTCATGTCAGCATAGAAAGATATAGTCAACATTATTAAAGATTCAATATTACTAAGATTATATAGTCTACATTACCAGAGATTCAACTCTATAAGAGATGATGTAGTCTGTATTAATAGTGATTCAGTCCATATTGGAATGATAACTATATTCCGAAAGATTCATTATCATAAAGGATTATGCGGTCTACATTTCCAGTGATTCAGCTCCATTAGGGATGATGTAGTCTATATTACCAGAGATTCTTTACCACTAATGATTACAGTCAACTCTTTGGAATGTGGTCTATTAAATTTCCTGATATTCGATACCACATGGGATTATTTAGTCTACATTATGTGAGATTCAACTCTTTTAGGAATGATGTAGTCTATATTGCCAGAGATTCGATGCCACAAGGGATTATGCAGTATACATTACCAGAGATTCAGTTCTACATCGGATGATGTAGTCTGTATTACCAGATGTTCAGTACTACATGGAATAGTGTAGTCTGTTACTTGAGATTAAGTTTTACTTGAATGCCGTCTTTTGCAATACTGTAAATTTTATTCTGCTAGTGTTGATGTTACCAACAATTGAACTTGGTTTGAAGTCCGCAGTACTGTTCTATTTGGAGATTTAAGTTACAATGCAGAATTCAGATATTTTAAATAAATTTGATCTCTCTGTCATGTGCAACGAAAGCTCCAACGGGTCAATTTCTAGCATTTATATTCATCTATGATTTCAGTGTATCCATGATACGTTAGTAAATTATATGATTCATTTTCAAGAAAAATGCTTGTGAAGCCGTTATTTTTAGAATTTGTATGCTCAAGATCCGGTAGATTCTAATAGATGCTTGATATTTGACATCAATTTGCATGAGATTGTGTTTGTTTTGTATTTTATACAAGTTGAAAGCATTTTACATTACACTATCGAAGAGCTAATTGGTGCATTTTGTTTACGTTTCATTTGATATTCATGTGACATGATAATTGTACATAACTTGGATGTCATAGGCATCATAACATTGGTGAAAAATGTTGAAAATTAGTCACACATTTTGACTATACATGTATGTATAATTTGTTTAACTCGAGCTTTTAAAAATAATTATTGTTGTAACATTGTACATTTGTACTTACATTTGAATTATGCTCATATAACTTGCATACTACTTTTTACTTAAATATAAAATTATCAAATTCATATATTTATCTTAATGAAACTTTAAGGAAGTTTAATTTTTCATTAGTCCAATAGTGCTTTAAAACCACGTTTACTACCAGCTTTTACAGTTTTAGTACAGGGCCCTTAACTCTTGTTTAATAAAGGGCCTTAACTCTTGGTGCTGAAGAATTTATAGATGTACAAAGGGCTTTGGATTCTATATTGGTGCATGCTTTTGTGCTGTTAAGTCATCCAGTATGTAAAATTCTTAGTGTCTGAGTTTCTTGTTGGATGTCAACAACATTGTTACATAACATATACAACATTAAGGTTGCATGCTGAGAATGTGATTTTAAACTTTATACAGTCACATTAGGGTAATTTTAACCATGAATTACTAGCTTAAGCAACATTTACTGAGTTTCATGTAATGCAGACCGTGCAGTGTAAGTATTTGTTACACTCCTTGTTTTATTTCTTCATTTTATACATGGTTATTTTTTGAAAGTATTGTCATTTTGACTGGTTTATTGTATAGTACTTTCATCTCTCGTTTTCTGTAAAACAGAGTAAGGAAATAAGATGCAGGTTGTCGGCTTAATAACCCTGAAGCAGATTCAGTTACATATCCCAGGACTTCAGGGCATGTTAATCATGCTGTGCTGTATATCCGAGTCAAACAATTCTGTTGTGATATGACAATCTTTCATGTGAAATTCTGTTTTGTTTAGCATATTTGATGTTGTTTTGGACAAATTTTACAGAAATCTATAAAATAAAAAGAGCCACAGGAAAAAAAAAATCTCATGCTTATTGTCACAACCAATGCATTAGATTTAAAATATTTAGTACAAACCTCCCACAGTATTTAAACTTGAAGTGATAAAAAAAACTTGACTTCCAAAATAGCCATTTTTTTCTCAAACTTATCCCATTAGAAATTCTTTTTCCACATTACACTGATGACCTGTTTAGCTTACAAAACTTCAGTAAAATCCTTTAAACAGTCTATAAGAAGATGAAACGATGTAAGTTTTATAATGGACAGATAGGCCATGACAACACAGGCAGTCATAATTCCCATGGGCTTTGTTGAAGTGTGTGGATACTAATAAAACAACTATATTCATCCTTTCTAAACAGATAATGTGACATTTCTTGTAAATGAAAATTTATTGGTGACTCTGTACATATTGCATTGTGATAAAAATTATAACTTCATTCTTGAATATTACCCTCAATATGATGATAATTGGAGGAAGTGAATCTCATTTTGTGAAATTTTTGTGAATCTCTTTTTAAATCATGGTATTTTCTGTAAAACCTGTATAGTGTAAATCAAGGGCTGGAAAATTTATAGATAAAAGTTGTAATTGCCTGGAATACAGTTTTCACAGACTTGCATAAAATCCAAATTATTTCTTCATACATGTATATAAATTTCTGTGTATGAAACATTTTTTTTTTTCTTTCCCAGCACAATTATTATCTTTCTTCAGGCTTGTCAACAAGGGGTTTTCCAGCTCAGCACTTCACAGACTGGTTCTTGGCTAAGTTATTTATGGATGTCATTATAAATCCCATTCTGTATAGAAGAATCATAAACCAGAAGTCAACATGTCCTTTGCTCTGTCTCAAGTGCTTGGCCAAAAATCAAAGAATGTTAAAGTACTCATTGTTCAGTTTTGGATTCACTTTTGTATAAATCTAATTGCATTCAATGTCAAGTTTAAAATAATATCTAGAGCTGCTTATATACCAGAATTTTTTAAATATACGCTATCTTAATGCAACCATTTGAGTTTACTAAGTCAATGAAAATTATTGTCTCATTTATTCCTATTGCAATTCTTTGTATCAACTGTACTTTATACAGAAAAACAAACAATTTTGTTACAAAAAGTGCTTTATTGACAATTATTCCCATTGTGATTTTAAAACTAGTATTCGACCATTAAACAGCCAGTTGCCCCCCACTCCATTTTCTTAATGTCCAGTGGGGATGGCATCACTTATTTTTTTGGAGGTTTTTGGTAATTTTCACTCTCGCTTATAGTATGGTCTGTGCTTTTGGACCCCAATATGCTCGGGTTATTGAGGGAGAGGTGTACTTTGTGAATTTACTTTTATTCATGGTAAAAAAAAAACCTTCATCAATTTTTTGGTACTTGCAAACCACAAACAGGAAGACCCAGCAAAAACATAATCATCATAAGTAACTTTTTGGAAAGAACTTTTGTACCCTGCACAATATTTTTTTGAAAAATCACAAATTGTACCTTAAAAATGTAAATGAATTCACAATATTTTAGTCAAACTTGCTTCAGACCATTTCTCACATAGCTGATTTCTTAATGACATAAAGCATGAATCAATAAAAAATGTTTTTGTTTTCATTTTATTACAGATGGTCCAAGACCAGAAGAACTTGTTTAATGGCCTATCATCTGTTACTTAGTTCATTATCACAGGTTTGCTTTCACTATTCCTAAACTACTGTTGGAGGTGGGTGCCTTGAAACTTTACACTTATAATTAACACAGGGTCTATTTAGTTCCAAAATGTAGATGGCACCTCTTGAATGTCCTGTATATCTGCCATGGCAGCCACCTTAAAAATCTGATCCCAACTCTTCAGGAATGGATTAATGTGGAATTTTCACTAAAAGTATACTTTATGATGCCTTGTTAATCCAAAATAAAATTAGGGCTAATGAGACCTTGAACATGGCCACCATTTTTAAGGTCAAAGGTCTTGTCTTGATTTTTAACTGGTCTGGCTTGTGAGCATGAGAACAGATGCAAGATGAATGGATTTTTATTTACGCGAGTTTTAGATATTACTGAAGAATGCTTTCAAAAATACCAGTTAAATAGGCCATTCTCCCAAAGATTTAATTATAGATTTAACCAAACTTTGCATGTGGGTGTATCTTGAGACAAGTTAAATGGTATTCTATCCATGATATCAGGCTTGAGGGCAAAGGTGAGATGAGTTAAAGGACATAAGAAATGGACTTCTTGTGGTGGTCTGGAAATTATTCTCAGACAGTACAGCATCAGTCTCTTAAAGGGATTCTTGTTGTTTTTTAATTTCTCAGATTTATCAGTTCTATTTTCTCATATATCAGTGATATTCATGCAATACCACGATAATACTCTGTTGTGAAGAGATGTTCTAAATTATGTTTTTACCACAAGAATCTCAATAGGTTTTTATCAAGTTATGCATATTTAAAATATTTTATTGGTAATTGTTAACTTTA
Organism: Megalonaias nervosa; assembly: GCA_016617855.1. Taxonomy (NCBI): domain Eukaryota; kingdom Metazoa; phylum Mollusca; class Bivalvia; order Unionida; family Unionidae; genus Megalonaias; species Megalonaias nervosa. The sequence continues at coordinate 30,390 of JAECUM010007196.1, read as the reverse complement.
ACAACACTGTTTACATTAGTGCAGCATAGTTTGTTTTTTCTTTACTTTGTATTTGATATTTGCATAAATTTTATACTATTTGAATATTAGTGTTACAGATTTTGTACAGTTTTAATTCAAAAGAGATTTTTATAGCTAAATTTGAAGCAAAATTAGTAATACATCAAACAGAAGGAAGCATTCATGCTCATTAAAGAAATATTCTTTTAGCATGAAATGCAGAAATTTATTTGAAGTCATTGCTCAGACAGCTGTAGAATAGATGTATGAAAGTGTCTAGTGAAAAGTGAGAGATGTACATACAAGTAATATTTTCACAGTTTATGGAAGTTGCAAGAAAATATTTTGACGCAGTTTAGTTCCAGAAGCATGAGGAAGAATGGTACTCCATATTCAGTTTAAGACCTGTTAGTAATTATTACTTGCATTCACTTTTTGGAAAAGCAATTTTAGCCTATATATTGTCCATCTATCCATCACTACTGATGTCAGGATTTGTGTCATTTTCTAAGTCACATGAATTGGTACATAAAACATGTTTCATGAATTCTAGAAACAACAGTGCAAATTAGGCCACTGTGACCTATATTTTTGGTTAGCAATTAAACTTAAATCTGATGTCACAATATTTTGCCAGATCTGGTTCTATACTGTTTTTACTAGGCTGTGTGTGTTATGTATGTAGACAAAACTACATCTATGCCTTGTTCTGAATCAATGAAAGAACAAGTTTGATGTGGTGTAAATATACATTGAAACCCATCAGGTTGATGAGACGTGTTCATACACAATTTGAAAAAGTTCTTTCCACCATCTCAGAATACAAAATACATGCAGTATTGTATTTATTATATATTTCCTCCATTATACTTTGTCTATACTGTATGAATATAATTCAGAGCTAAGCAGCCTGATTTGGCTTATGGAAAACAATCCACAGGTGGATGTTGATAAAAACACCAAAAGAGTTTCCAGTCCAGGTGTCAGCTATGGCGATGCTGATTGAACAGCCACATCGAACACTAGATCTACTATGTGCATTAAGTTGGGTTTCCAATAATCTAAAAACAAACTATTGCCTCAAAACTATTTCTTCATATGGTAATACTCTTTGACTGACATATTGGTATCTCTTAGTAGTGTTCAATACAGACTCTGCATAATCAAACTTATAATTAACATTGACTCTACTTAATTGGTGTCAAACTTATAAGTGTGAAACTTATAATTAACATAACATTGACTCAACATAATCACTGTCAAACTTATAATTATAAGCATCAAACTTTAATTAACATAATACTGACTGAATATAGTCAGAGTCAAATTGGTAATTAAAATGTCAAACTTATGATTAACATAAATTTGACTCTAAATAATCAGTATCACACTTACAGTTATAAGTGTCAAACTTAGAATTAACATAATATTGACTCTACATGATCAGTGTCAAACTTACAAGCACTGAATCTGTAATAAAGATAATGCTGACTTGACATGATTATCAAACCATGTTACTTTTCATCACAAATGTAACTTAGCAGTCTCAAAGAAACTAACTGGAGAAAGCACAATTACATTAGCAAAATAGGTTCAACAGGTTGGAACAAGAATCTAAGGTAGTCCACTTTTGTAAAATAAATGCTTTATGTACAGCTCAAAATGATATATACATTACATCCATATTTTAATAATATGATGTCACTTTTTGCCTACAAGTATCATTGCACTATGAACTCTGTGCGAGATTGGGTGTAAAATCATGTTGTGACTGCTGTCTCTTTTAGCAATAATGAACATGAAAAATTCTTTTATAATTTTAATATTTACAATAACAGTCCTGTAAAAGAAAATTAGAATCAGCTAAAAGTATACGAGACCTTTAGGTCTTGTTAGTGATATATGACCTGTCCGAGTAGGCCACACATGCTTTCTTTTGTGGAAAACTGACGTACTCTCAGTTACTGTGTCATCAGCAACATTTGAAAACACACTGAATATATTTGAACAGATATCATAAGTATGAGAGAACCTGCAAATGTACAGCAATGAAGTGTTCTTGTTTTGGTTTGAAAGTTTTCTCAAGTTTGTGCAATGTCTAGGCAGTGTAGTCTTGTATGCTGAATTTTAAACATTTTATTGTCATATCCCACCAAATCGGAACATAACTTATGTTTTAATTTTACATTTATGAATACTAACTGAATTAAGTGGCTTACTTTTTGTTATTGTTTTGTATGAAATAGATTATCAGTGCAAACAAAGTTTATATGAAAGTTGTGCCATTTTTATATCCACATTAATACCATAAGTGCATTTTTCCTGTTCATCTTCTTTATATTGAAGTAAGATATATTTCATCACAGAACATGACCTTTGCATCAATATGGTATGTAATCCTAGCATTTGACAACAGCGGCTACATCACAATCCAGTAATGATGGTGTGTACTGATCAGATGTTGGTTAAATGTGGCATAGTGGAAATTGTCGAAACAAGATATATTTCATCACAGAAATTGACCTTACAAGTTAGACCTTAATTTCGTTTCTTTTTTCAATATGGGATGAATGTCCATCAGCAATTTTTTGCATTTAACATTGACAATAACAACTACCATATATACTCACTTGTAAGTCCAGTCAAGCTGCAGACAACAAAGATCCTGATCTGCCATAGCATAATGTAACTGCAGATCAGGGTCTATGTTGTTTGTTCTACTGATTACTCCCAACAAACTGCACAGACCCAGATCTGCTGGTGCATTATACGATGGCAAATCTGAGCCTGTTGCCGTTTTGCAGTTTGACCCATCTTATAAGCAAATATATATGGTACATCACATTCCACTGATGTTGGTTTGTACATTTGTTGTTGGTCAAAATATAGCATTGTGCATACAGTCATCAGTCAAATGTTATGAACTTTTACTTTATTCTAGCCATTAGGTATTAGTGTCAAGGTCAAAAACAAAAATAAAAAATTTCTATTGACTCTGTATCAGATATCTTGAAAGGTAAACCTGTAAGTGATGATATTTTTAAGATTTTCCAGAGAATCTACATATTTCTTGCAATTGAAATATTATATTCATGCTTGTGTGAGCAAATGACATTGGGGGGTTTCATTTGAGTCTCTGGTTACATAACTTCCACATCAGGTTCTGTACTCGAGCAAAACTTTACCTCATGATTACTCTTTACCCAAGTTTTATTACATTATATACTCAGCTTTTGTCAGGACTTATTAAAAGCTAGAAAGCAAGAAATTTTTTGAAAAGTCTTGGAAAGCCACATAGCTTAGTTGATAGTGTATTGGACGTGTAACCTGAGGGTCACGAGTTTAATCTATGTGGTTGACACTCCAGGTCAGGTGCCTTAGTTTTCATTGAGAAAGGTAATTAGTTTCCATTTTCCTTGGCATATAGCAATTAAATTCAACCAGTGAACGATCATGGCTTTGAAAAGTAGGTCACACTAAATAAACTTGACATGTCCCAGTGACCTAATTCATATTCTACTCAAAAGGGCTAGATGTCCCTATTGTGTCCACAAATAAGGAGAAGATTATTTTTTAGGACACAGTTTGCAAAGTTTCTTAGCATAAACTAATGCAGAATACAAATGCTGAATGTACAGTATAACTAACACGATATGTGCACTAATCATGTCAAGTGAATGAAGTCAAGTAGAAAGTACTTTTTGATACTTAAACATGTGGGAAAAACTCAAGAGAACTCTTTCTAGTGGCTGACAAAATATATTCCTCAGAACATACTGATTTACCATTTAAGATGTTAAGTAATAAGGTTGTCATTTGTGAGAGTGAGATATCTTGGAAATGTTTTAATTATTACAGCAATTTCAAATTCTCATTAAAAATCTTTTTGCTGTTCATTCATAAATATGTACACGCTTCATATAAAATTTTCTCACTAAGGTCTAGCCAAGCTAGTTGCACATATCCACTGTTTCACCATTGTATATACAAATCAGATTCATATCATACTGTGTTGTACTAAGGAATCTCAGTCTGTAGCATTTACAATTAGAATTGTACAAAATAAAATATAATAAGTCATGCTGACTCTGTCATTTTTTCTCCTTGAAAGCAAAATTCTGTTGTGAAAGAAAACGCATTAGATTATCAATTTTCATTAACAGTTGATACAATGTATTAATAGTATTTGATGCATTGTGTTTATAGCACTCAATACTGTGTGTTTATAACACTTGATACAGTGTTTAAAACAGCTGATAGAATATATTCATAACATTTTATACATAGTATTAATAACACAATACAGTTTGGTTATAACACCTGATAAAGTGTGTAGAACAGTTAATACAATGTATTCATAACATGATACATTACAGTTGATACAATGTATTCATAACATGATACATTACAGTTGATACAATGTATTCATAACATATGATACATTACAGTTGATACAATTTATTCATAACAATTGATGTACACTAACACTTGATAAAATATTTGAGATTTTATAACAGTTCATATATTGTGTTTACAACACTTGATACAGTGTTTATAACAGTTGATACAGTGTATTTATACAGCTGATAACAGTGTATTTATCAGAGTTGATACAGTGTTTATAACAGTTGATACAGTGTATTCATATTTATAATGGTTCTCATTTCAGTTTCATTGCAGAGCTCAAGATAAGCAACATATTTGACTTGTCACCTGGTCAAATGAACTAACCCCCCCCCAAAAAAAATATGAATATTAGAGTTGTAAAAAAAAAATAATTTTAATTTAAGGCATTCAGTCCAATGTTGTGAGTGTATTTCTTATGCCATAATGTTTATGGTTTATGATTGTGTATTCAATAAACATAAACCATTTATAGTTCCAGATGTTCTGTGCACACTTGAAATGACTGTACCTGCTCACTGTGAGAGCAGTCACTGAAAAAAAGAACCATATAATCAAATCCATCCTGAATTAGTTTTGGTCATTAAGATGTTACTATCATTATGACCATGTCTCATTGCATAAGTTTTAGTTTTTGCAACGTTCACAGAATATGCCATGGAATTTTAAAAAAAGCATTTAATTCCAAACGGGGGAATAAATTATCCAATTTATTAGAGTCTTATTTTGAACCCTGCATTGGTACTTCAATACATGGATGGAGATAGGGATATATTTTGTTTATAAGTTGATCCTTTTTTGTTGCATCTTAAAGTTTGTAGGAAGCATAAAATACCCCCAAAATTGGCAGCTAAAGAATAAATGTGGATTCTTAGCATTAACAGATTAAGATTAGAGAACATTTGGTAGAGTCAAATGGGACCATCTACATAGGATGATTAGTGATAGGAATTTAATAGTGGCCATAGGACCAACTAGACATCACAAGTCCTTTAGTAAAAACCCCATATCAAGATGATCATTCTAGAGGAGTAGAAGTAACAAGATTTTAAACATGTGTGTCACCATGGCCATATTAGACGTCAGATCAGTACTGTTTTCATTTAGCTAAATATTATAAGAAGTTCTTGAATGAAAACCCTGTGTCAAAATACCATCCATTCAGAAGGAGTACAGATAAGATTTTTAAGCTGCAGTGGTCATACTTGTATGTTTGAGGGTCACCATTTTCATTTAGGACCAACCAGACATCATAAGAAGTCTTTTAATGGAAACCTTTAGGTTGAAATAACCATTTGTTCAGCAGGAGTAGCTACAGTATAACAAGGTTTTCATGAAGGCCACTCTGGCAGCCATACTAAATGTCAGATTAACACCATTTTGATTTAGAACAAACTAGATGTACAAAATCTTTTAATGAAAATCCCGTGTCAAGAGGACCACCCATTCAGGAATAGTGACAAGATTTTCACAATTCAGCCAAGGATGTCCAAGGGTTATCACTTTTAGCTCAACTGGTTATAGACCAAAAGAGCTTTTAGATGGTGTATTGTCTGTCATTGTCCATCTGCTAGTACAAGTTTTTTTTATCACTACTCCTAATAAACTACTTTGATGATTGTCCTGAAATTACACATACTGTACATTCATCCCATATGATCTATTTGGTCCTTGACGAAACTGTTGCAGTATGGACAACAAATATGGCCACCACAAAGGCCATCTTGAAAATCTTGTTACTGCTATTCATCCTGAATGGATGATCATATCAACATACCCCATGTTTTCACTAAAACACTTTGTACAATGTCTGATTGGTCCGAAAAAGAAATGATGCCTTTCTTAAGTTCAGTATGGCCACCATGGCATTCATCTTTAAAATCTTGTTATCATTACTCTTCCTGAATGGAAACTCATATTGACATCAGAAGACTTCTTATGTCTAGTCTTGTACGAAAATGGTTCCACTTAGACATCCATCTTGACTGCCACAGTGGCTCTCTTGAAAATCTTGCAATTGTTTCTCCTCCAGAACGTCAACATGAGGTTTCACTCAAAGAGTTCATATAACATCTACTTGATCCTATATGAAAATTGTGTTGATTTTACATCCAGTATGGCCACCATAGCAGCCATCATGTAAATGTTACCTCTACTCCTACATGGAAGGTTATATGGACATAAGGTTTTCACCAAAAGACATCTTGCGATGTCTAGCTGGTACCAACATGGCGATCATGGCTGCTTTTTTGAAAATCTTATAATTGCTACCCCTCCTAAAAACAGAAAGTCATATTGACATTGGGTTTCCATGAGAAGTCTTTGTTTGCTGTTTTGTTGGTCTTTGCAGCCAGTTCGAAAATCTTGTTACTGCCACTAGCCCAACATGGAAAGTATTGTCAACATGGAGTTTTCACCTGGAGATTTCTTAGAATGTCTAGTTGTGCCTGAAGAAAAATGATGCTGCCATCCAATATAGCCACCATGGTGACCATCTGGAAAATATTGTTACAGTTACTTCCTTCAATGGATGGTCATATTCTTGTGGGATTTTCACCAAAAGATTTATAATAATGTCTACTTGGTCCAAAATAAAAATGTCAGTGATCTTACATCTAATATGGCCATCGTTGTGCCAATTTCGTTATTGTTAAAAAATAGCAGCTTTCAACATTCAGCAGTTAAAAAAGAACAAATGGTCTCATCTTGAATTCCTGGAAATTATTTTCAGAAAGTAGAGTGTTTGTTCCTTCAAGAGACTCTTGTTAGTTGGAATCAACTAGAGATCACAAGAAATCTTTTAAGTGAATATTCTATGTCAATATAAACATCCATGGAGATATTATTTTCAGGTTGGCCATTATGTCAAGCATGTTGGATTTCATATTGGAATCATTATCATTTTGGACTGCTCAGGTGGCGTAGAGGTTAGAGCATCTGCCTCAGATGCGAGAGGTCACAGGTTCAAACCCTGGCCAAGTCATGACAAAGACTTATAAAAATGGTACTAGCAGCTGCCTTGTTTGGTGCTCAGCATTAAGAGGTTAGTGTTAGGACTGGTTGGTGTGGTGTCAAGATAATCTGACCGGGTGGGCCATGATGCTGCATCTCTGCAGCATGGTGCCCCAGTGCGAGACATCACTATAAACTGTCACACTGCAGACATTGTAGTGATATAACTGAAATTTTTTTTAAAGCTACATTAAAAATCCAAGACACACACACATAATTTTTTGGTACTGTCTAGACTTTTTGTGAAGAGCCCATGATCATATGTTCAGGAGTGACATCAATCACTGGATTTACAAGAAATCCATGTTAATATGTCCATCAGTTCAGGAGTGACATCAATCGCTGGATTTACAAGAAATCCATGTTAATATGACCATTGGTTCAGGAGTGACATCAATCACTGGATTTACAAGAAATCCATGTCAATATGACCATTTGTTCTGGAGTAACATCAATCACTGGATTTATAAGAAATCCATGTTAATATGACCATTGGTTCAGGAGTAACATCAATCACTGAATTTACAAGAAATCCATGTTAATATGACCATTGGTTCTGGAGTAACATCAATCACTGGATTTACAAGAAATCCATGTTAATATGACCATCTGTTCCAGAGTAACATCAATCACTGGATTTACAAGAAATCCATGTTAATATGACCATTGGTTCAGGAGTAACATCAATCACTGGATTTATAAGAAATCCATGTTAATATGACCATTGGTTCAGGAGTAACATCAATCACTGAATTTACAAGAAATCCATGTTAATATGACCATTGGTTCAGAAGTAACATCAATCACTGAATTTACAAGAAATCCATGTTAATATGACCATTGGTTCAGAAGTAACATCAATCACTGAATTTACAAGAAATCCATGTTAATATGTCCATCAGTTCAGGAGTGACATCAATCGCTGGATTTACAAGAAATCCATATTAATATGACCATTGGTTCTGGAGTGACATCAATCACTGGATTTACAAGAAATCCATGTCAATATGACCATTTGTTCTGGAGTAACATCAATCACTGGATTTACAAGAAATCCATGTTAATATGACCATTGGTTCTGGAGTGACATCAATCACTGGATTTACAAGAAATCCATGTTAATATGACCATTGGTTCTGGAGTAACATCAATCACTGGATTTACAAGAAATCCATGTTAATATGACCATCTGTTCCAGAGTAACATCAATCACTGGATTTACAAGAAATCCATGTTAATATGACCATTGGTTCAGGAGTAACATCAATCACAGAATTTACAAGAAATCCATGTTAATATGACCATTGGTTCAGAAGTAACATCAATCACTGAATTTACAAGAAATCCATGTTAATATGTCCATCAGTTCAGGAGTGACATCAATCGCTGGATTTACAAGAAATCCATGTTAATATGACCATTGGTTCTGGAGTGACATCAATCACTGGATTTACAAGAAATCCATGTTAATATGACCATTTGTTCTGGAGTAACATCAATCACTGGATTTACAAGAAATCCATGTTAATATGACCATTGGTTCTGGAGTGACATCAATCACTGGATTTACAAGAAATCCATGTTAATATGACCATTGGTTCTGGAGTAACATCAATCACTGGATTTACAAGAAATCCATGTTAATATGACCATTGGTTCTGGAGTAACATCAATCACTGGATTTACAAGAAATCCATGTTAATATGACCATTGGTTCAGAAGTAACATCAATCACTGGATTTACAAGAAACCATTCTCATTAATGTGAAGATAACAATACTTTGAAACAGACTATCTGTTGGTTGCAGTGAGGTTTATCCAGTGTTTTAGGCCATTCAATGGTGGCTCCATTTAACTCCCTTTGGTTTGTACAACATGAAAGCTTTGAATACATATTTTTACCAATTTCATGTCTCAGTTACACTTGGAAGACATTACGATGTTATCTTTAAAACAGAAGAAATAATGCAATTTCCTCGTGCAAAAGAAAATCTCATCTAGAACAAATCCAGGCATTGGAAATAAGATTGAATACCAACAAAATCTATCACATTTTATTTCCTGCATATGCAAAAAGCTGCTGCAGCACAGGTACTTGTATTTGTTAGTGAAGAAAACTATTGACTACACTCAGTCCTATTCTACAATTTTCTACTAACTTACACAAGGTGATAAACTTGAGAAGTTTGAAATCTGCCCCATCGCTCATTCTATGCTAATTTAATTTATTCCATCAGCACCTTAATTCACTGGTTAAATATCTCTGCATAAAAAGAGAAATTTCAAATTTGTTTCCCATGTACAATTTAAGGAGAGATGATGACAGGATTTTATCTTAAGGGAGACCTCCCCCTTTATGAAAGAATAAAGGAGGGGAGGAAGAAATGGTCATAGGTCAATATTTATCTAAACTTTAACATCAGTGTCTCTCTTTCTTCCTGCTCCACTTTCTTATAGCTCTTATAGCCATTATGATGTTATCTTTAAAACAGAAGAAATGATGCAATTTCCTCGTGCAAAAGAAAATCTCATCTAGAACAAATCCAGGCAGTGGGAATAAGGTTGAATACCAACAAAATCTAACACATTTTATTTCCTGCATATGCAAAAGACTGCTGCAGCCACATGTACTTGTATTTGTTAGTAAAGAAGGAAAACTACTGACTACACCCAGTCCTATTCTACAATTTTCTTTTAACATAACACAAGTTGATAAACTTGAGCAGTTTTAAATCTGCCTCATCGCTCATTCTATGCCAATTTCATTTATTCCACCAGCACCTTCATTCACTGGTTAAATATATCTGCATAAAAAAGAGAAATTCCAAATTTGTTTTCCATGTACATTTTAAGGAGAGATGATGACAAAATTTTTCTTAAGGGAGACTCCTCCTTTATCAAAGAAAATAGGATGGGAGGAAGAAATGGTCATAGGTCAATATTTATCTAAACTTCAATATGCTTCACTTTCTTACAGCTTGACTGAAATGAACATCTGTGACAGATGTCACCTCCAGTTGTATAGCATTAATCTGTTAATTAATTCTGAGCAAACTTGGCACCTTTTCTTTGTATCAATTCTGTTCTGTACTTCTTTCTGAAGGGGCATATACACAGCTAGCTTTGTCAGCTTGTATATGTTGGGAAATTGATTTTTGTGACTGTTATGTACAATCTTCCAGAGATCACAGATATTATCTTTTGGATACATCTGCTCCAAAATAGGATTTTTCACTAACATAAACTTCCTTTCTTAAATCAGTAGTTTACTGACTACTATTCCAAGTTTCTTATCTGTTCCATAATGTTGTATAAGGGTATTTACTCCATCAATGCTTGCACTGACAGAGGTATTAAAATATGCCTCTTTGCTTCTTAATTGCATTTTTAACCCTTATTTTATTCAATTTATCTTAACCCTGATATGAATACATGTATATGGTTTTGTAGCATATGTTCCTCAGGGCGAATTTGATTAATTAAAAAATTAAAATTGCATTATACTTTAAAATTGTATTTTAATTAGGCTCAGTATTGTTCCCTTTGTACATTTAATTTCGAAATACCACTGAAAGGGTCATGCGGTCTGTTTTTTGTCCATCCAGCATGTACATCTAACTTGTAGTTAACACCACATCAGGCTCAAAATCACTCACTTTTGTCTCCATTAACACTTTCCCAGCCAGCTCCAATAATCTGATATACTTCACAATTTTAAAAAGTACTGTCATCATCACTATCATCAGCAAGTATCTGCCGAACGAAATCGTACTGAACCTCGCCAGGAATCAGACATTTTAGATTTGTTTGGTAGCCTGTATTTTAAACACGCATTTGTAAGACTTTCTTCATGAATGGTTCAAATTACACCATAATTTTTATTCCTGGGCACATTGTTCTAAATTAAATTTAGTTTCACAGCCATTCATGTTGTGTTTGAAGAACCCATATGTCGAACAGTTGCTACCCAAAAAAACAAATTTTGCGATAAGAACGGTTAATTAAAAATTGTATACTTCCCTTAGCACATTTTCATATGTGGGACTTTCAATGAATTTATGGGAGTTCTCACGTTTCATTGTTCTCCAAGCGTGCAAATTCATACAAATTTTGCACGATTTGTGCAATGGCACACCCTGACAGTATCTCCGCTTAAGTACTTGACATATCTAATGACTTTCCCGTGAAGTCTCTCTGTTGCTCTGCCAATACTTCCTGTTTGTCACGCAGAGAATAAGCTACATTGATTTCTGATTGGTGGTTATTGTTTAACCGGGAGTGGAACAAGCATAACCGCAAATTAGAATTCAGTGTAACATATTTCAATGTGCAACACACCAGAAGCGTAACTTTCAAATCAACCAAAGCAGCCAAGATACAGATCAAAGTAGAAACTCTGAAAGTGGTTATTAAATGATGAGTAAAGTACTTCATTAAACATGTGGAACACGTTTAGAATGTATAGCATATGCTGAACATACTTCTTGGTTAAGATAATAAGCATGAAATGGGGGAGGGAGGCAGATTATGAACCATGTCACTTTGTGTTAACTTGCAGACGGTGAGTGGATATTCTCAAATAAAATCTTTTTCAGTTTTACTAGTAAACATGAGTATCTGTGACTGCAAATGTGGTTTCAGATGGATTATTATTGTACATAATAACAAGTCAACTATCGTTTCACCCCTAACTCACAGTAATAGTGAATTTGATGCCCTTATTGGACTGTCATGGGGAACATCAGAAAAATTTAATTTAAAAACACACTAGCTGAAAAATGTTTGCCATTACTGCAATTCTTTCAGTAAATGCCAAACGAATTATCACCGCTTGAGGAGATCGGTAAATTAAAATTTGGTATGAGAGTGGTAAATTACAATTTGGTATGAAATTGGTAAATTACAATTTGATATGAGATTAGTAAATTACAATCTGGTACCAAAATGTCTTTTTTCATCATAAAAAGATAGTCTTAATACTATAAAAATGTTCAAAAGGAAAAAGTCAAGGCTAAAATAATCAGGACTTGGTAACAAAACCAGTGTAGGAATGAGCATGCAATGAACTAAACTTAAAAGTTTGCAGGCTTCTAATCAAAGCTGACTAAATCTGAAGTTAGCAGGGTTATGTCCCTGATCAGAGTTGGTTATGTCCAAATGAAGCTTACAGGATACTGAACTGAGTCATGTCCCTGATCAGAGTTGGTTATGTCCCAATGTAGTTTACAGGATATTGATCTGAGTAGGTTATGTCTCTTTGAAGTTCACATGATATTGATAAGAGTTTGGTTATGTCCCAATGAAGCTTACATGAGACTAATCAGAGTTGGTCATGTCTCTATGAGCTAACAGGGTACTACCGATAATCAGAGTTGGCAAAGTCTTTATGAAGCTTACAGGATACTGATCTGAGTTGGCAGTCTTTATTAAGCTTACAGGATACTGATCCGAGTTGGCAGTCTTTATTAAGCTTACAGGATACTGATCAGAGTTGGAAGTCTTTGTTAAGCTTACATGATACTGATCAGAGTTGGCGAAGTCCTTATTAAGCATACAGGATACTGATCAGAGTTGGAAGTCTTTATTAAGCTTACAGGATACTGATCAGAGTTGGCGAAGTCCTTATTAAGTGTACAGGATACTGATCAGAGTTGGAAGTCTTTGTTAAGCGTACAGGATACTGATCAGAGTTGGCGAAGTCCTTATTAAGCGTACAGGATACTGATCAGAGTTGGAAGTCTTTATTAAGCTTACAGGATACTGATCAGAGTTGGCGAAGTCCTTATTAAGCGTACAGGATACTGATCAGAGTTGGAAGTCTTTGTTAAGCTTACAGGATACTGATCAGAGTTGGCGAAGTCCTTATTAAGCGTACAGGATACTGATCAGAGTTGGAAGTCTTTGTTAAGCTTACAGGATACTGATCAGAGTTGGCAAAGTCCTTATTAAGCGTACAGGATACTGATCAGAGTTGGAAGTCTTTGTTAAGCTTACAGGATATTGATCAGAGTTGGTTAAATCTTTAAAAAGCTTACATGAGACTGTTCAGAGTGGGTCATGTCCCTAGGAAGCTTACAGGATATTGATCAAAGTTGGTCATGTCCTATGAAGCTTACACGATATTGATCCAAGTTTGTCATATCCCCATGAAGTTTACAGGATACTGATCCAAGTTGGTTATGCCCCTATGATCAGAGTTGGTTAAGTCTTTAAGAAGCTTACAGGATACTGATCTGAGTTGGTCATGTCCGTATGAAGTTTACAGTGATCCTGATCCACGTTGGTTATGTCCCTGTGAAGCCTGTCCTTAATAGCAGTGCAAAAGAAATGTTTAACCAATCTCTGTGTCAATATCTAGCTGTTCGATTATCCTGACATTTAAATTTGCCAACTAAGATCGACAGTGAATAACAAAATCTTGGATTGGTATATTTTATTGCAAAACTTTACAGGAAATAAAAATCTAATGCATCATACAAGAATACATAACAGAAAAAGATAATAACATGAAAACTTTACTACTACCCATATTTTGGGCATGAAAAAAATGTAGCTGACCAATAAATTTGAGGCGCCAATAAATCTGGTCAAAGTCAAACCTCATCAAATGCCCAACTCAAAACAAAAAGCACACAACCAAAGAAGACTAGAATACTGAACATACCAAAGAAAGCTTTTAGTGATTTACTCTTATGATATAACCTAGCATTTTCTGCTCTTCTCACCGAAAGAATGAAACTATGCAAGTTTTCAATTATAGTTCAAAATGTGAAATATCCCATTAAATCCTTAGGAATAAAATATTTACTTGTTAATTTTCAGACAAAATCTTTATTACATCTTAAATGTGATCATGCTCACTTGTGTAACAAATATTACAGCCAAAAAATGGAATTTATAAAAACTGAAACATAGGACAATTATATGACATTTTCAAAAAATAAAGGATAATCAAAGGACACCAAAATTAATATTTTTCCAATGCAAAACAAAAAGAAAATGATACATGGTGGAACCAATGCAAGGCTAAGACTCCTCACCTTGCATCTGTCCACCATGCCTCCCAATTATTTCATACAAGGCAGAAAATTGTAAAAATTCACTTTGATGGTATAGCATAACAATCAATAAAAGCAGAAAGCATCCAAACTTTGGGAAATAAAGTTAAATTTTCTAAATAAAAGACATTTTTGCAGGATCTTATATTTTCTGTATGAATTATAAGATGAATAAAATCACGAAATTGTAGAAAATATTCATCCTTTTTAAAACAAGAATCCCTTGAAAGGACTGATGCTCTACTGAGTGAGAAGTATTTCCAGGAATTAAAGATATGAACATTTCTTCCTTTTGACTGTTTACTTCCTGCAAGCCCCTTTGGATGCCTGTACTCCGTTCTTATAAAAGTACAAGTGGATGCCTCTACTCGATTTGCATGGAAGCAAGTTGGATGCCTCTAGTAAAAATCAGCCATTTTGAGCAGGTTTTCACTGCACCACCTTCGGGGAAAACCCCCTATTAGAGGGTCACTGAGGTAAATGACCGTTATGTCAGATCACATGGTTGCTATTTAACAAGTCGTAATCTTCTATTTAAAGTAACTGGGTTGGATTCTCCACTCTCCAAAACGGAGGAAGTGGATTTTGTCTCATTCAGTGCTTTCTTGAATTTGGATGATCAGAATTATGACCATGAAAGCATCAATAAATCAGATGGAGTTATGATGTTGATGTAGGCAACACTAATGTTTAATAATTTATCAATTACATATGATTTAGTGATGTAGACGCCAACAAAGAACCAGTAGATTCTGAGTTTGAGAAATGTCAGCTATGATTGGTCACATGGCTTCACTGGCCTGACAGTGAATGAGTTCTGTCGAGACTTTACAGGACATAAAAAATTCTTCCATGAAAATTATTATACAAAAAATAAAGATAAAAGTTTACTCTGAGATCTTTCCATTCATAATGGATGTGTTCCAATAATGTAAAAAGGTTAAAATTGCTGTTGAACTTAACATATACTACACTGCTACAAATTCAATGGGCAGGCCTACACATATCAAGTAAAACAGGAAACAAATATTCTATTTACAGCACACTGCATTGAGTGACCTTGGTACATCTATATAAATATAAACTGCCTACATAGCAACCAGCTCTATAAGGTGAAGGTTTAACTGCTGATTGTTGAAACCACCTATGATATTCTTCAGCACTAGCAACATTTTCAATTAGCTGCTGTGGTAGACATACTGGACATCAGACTGGCACCATTTTAATTTTTGGACAAAGCTGATATTATTTTAAGTTTTTCTAGTCCAAACCGTATGTCATAATGATCATCCATTCAGGGAAGTAGCTGCGACAAGATTTTCATGATGGCTGTCATAGCAGCCATATTTAAGGTATGACTAAAAACATTTTTCATTTAGAACCAACTAGGTATGATAAGAAGTCAATTGTTGAAAATCCCATGTTGATATAGCCATCCATTTGGGAGTAGAGACAACTATATTTTCAAGATGGACACCAAGGTGGCCATACCGAGGGTTAGTCATTTTCATATAGGACCAAGTAAACACCATAAGAACTCCTTTGATGAAAACCCTATGTCAAAACATCTTTCCCTTTAAGAGGAGCAGCTAAAACAAAAATTTCAAGATGGCCACATACTGGATGTCATATGAGCACCATTTTAAATGTACAACGAACAATACATTATAAGAAATCTTTTAGACAAAACCCCATGACGGTATGACCATCCAGTAAGGAGGAATAACAATAAGATTTTCAAGATGGCCACTGTAGATGTCATACTGGATGTTTGAATAGGACCAACTAGACCACAGGATGAATGTGTGTGTCAGGGCAATCCTCCACGTAGTTTAGAAGGAGTAGCAATAATAAACTTGTGCTTACTGACACATAAACACAGGTCAACAGATGAAGGATGCTGTGCTGGTCACATTGGACTGCAGATCAACACCATTTTCATTTAGGACCAAGTAGACATAAGAAGTCTTTTAGTTAAAACTCCATACTGATATGACCATCCATTCAGAAGGATCAACACCATTTTCATTTAGGACCAAGTAGACATGAGAAGTCTTTTAGTTAAAACTCCATAATGATATAACCATCCATTCAGAAGGAGCGGCGATAGCAAGATTTTCTAGATGGCTGCCATGGTGGCCATATTGGCTCTCAGATTGGCAAAATTTTCAGAAAAGATGAACTAGACATCATAACAAGTCTTCAAGGAAAACTTCCATGTTGATATAGCCATCCATTTAGGAAGAGTAGTAATAACAAGGTTTTCAAGATGTGTGAGTGACCATTTTCATCTAAGACTAAATAGACCATGGAATGAATGTCTGTCTATAGTTTCAAATCAATCATCCAAGTAGTTAAGGAGAGGTAGTAATAACAATCTTGTGCTAACAGATGGATGGATGTCAGATGACTGACAGACAACTGACCAGCCCACAAGCTCTGGTCTATGACCAGTAGAGCTAAAAAGACCGTAATTATATCTGCATAAATTAACTAGCTTTTTATAATAACTGTAGACAACGGAGGAAATAAAAGATAAATGGTGATAATTGGTAAAAATGTATAATTTATAAAAAATCAATGTACCAAGAAATAATGATGGTTTGAAAAGTTCCAACAATATGGAACATTAAATAGGATCGATGTGGCAAACTTAAGTTGCTTGATATTTACAATCATGTTCATTTTATAATCATAATCAAATCTCAGAATCCCTCTTAATACATATAATCAAAAATAAATCTTTCTTTTCAACTCTAAACAAAGAATTTATCAAATATTCTGAGAAAGAATATTTAAGCAATCAACTTTTATAAGGATATTTTTGTGATGTACTGTTTGAAGTACTGCACAGAAGCAATCAAACATAAGTACAGTAACCACTCTGAGTTTAATAATTTGCTCTTAGGATTAGAATTTGAATTTTGTCCGTTTAAAGAAAACTGCTATTAACAGAAACACAAATTATTCTATGTAAAGATGAGTAGACAGCATGACACAGGCTTGGTAGGATTCCTCCAATTCAACAGAAATTAAAAAGAAAAACAAACTGAATATTGATTTATTAACAGATGAACATAAAACCATATCATATTACATAAAATAATTACTGTATACACTAAAGGTCATAAGTTAGCAAAAAGAAAAGATATAAATTAAATTATGCAATATAAAAGAGATGCATTTTACATTGGCCTGAAATAATCATTTTACCACTCAGTTATAATAAGTGGTCAGCAAGTAGGGGCAAACAAGCTCCTTTTCCCTGAAAAAATAGCAGAGAATTATGCCATATACAGAGTAACTACCATGCATTAAAAAAGATATAAAATGGCTAAATTTCAGGAGGCTAAAGGTCAACATAAAAGGTGCAGACCAATGATATCATAATAATGTCCCATCATATTTAGTTACAAGTTACATGTCAACGGATTTAGTTCTCTTTGTCTATAACGAAAGTTCTCTACATTGGAGGTTATCATTCTCTCCCAATATGGCCACACCAAATAAAACACGTTAATTCTATTTGTGAGACTGATTGAACCCTTACGTGGTAAAGATACACAATGCACACATGGTGTTCAGATCCAAGAAAATCACAATATTTTAAGTGGCTTTTAGAAACTTCTTTCCTTCTATAAAGCATTCTAGGATGAAGACACTTGCATCTAGAAATGATCTGTATGAGTTGTGGCCAAATGAGGTGTGCTCTTTTAAGGTCTATGCAGACATTACACAGATAGCTATTTAAAAAAAAGTTGAAGCCAGCTCCCATAAATATTTATACTGAAAATGATAACAACCCTTGTACAAATCTAAGTATTACATACCGACCAGCAGAAATAATAGTGCCATCCCAAGACCAGTAATCAGTGCATGATTACAGGGTGCCTGTCAGGGCAATTTAAGTAAGGTGAAGTCTCCTCTAAGAGCATCCTGTCTTTATACATCTCACTAGTGCACTGAAGCTAATGTTTTGCAGAGTCTTTGAAAAATAAGGAAAAATGATGCCAGGTAGATGCTAAATATATGCATTAAATATTGCCATTTAACCTGCACCAGTAAGACTTGTGGAATTCAACCATGTAGATTCAAGTGCATCCCTCCTGCCACTCACGAACTTGTTTGTTTCTACAATATCCAAGTTTTCATGCTTATTTGGCAGATGTTCCGTTAGATATATTATATGCAGCAGAGTTTAAAGCATCTCATAAATCTGATTCAAGGAATAAATTAGCTGCATTTTTATGAGAAATCTTATTTCAGGTTCACTGCAATTTACTCATGTGATTTCAAAAGTGTTTAATTTTGTCCTGCACATTTTTCGCACAGTGATCTTGTAACTGGTAAAATTTATTATAATCTATTTTCATTTGAGCCAAAGACTTGTATTTACCATGCCATTTCCCTTTCAAAAATGAATCAATTTTGGTTTCTACGGTATAAAAGCACCTAATGTTGCCAACCTTAGCTACTGTAACTAATATTGCCAACGTTAGCTAGTTTAACCAACTGGGTCACTCAGTCCACTCAATGAACTGACAAAATATGCAAAAAATTATGGTATAAAAGAAATAATCATATCTGTGGGAACACTTTGCTTTTTCATGAATCAGTTCAGAATTACTTTTCCTTTTTTTTTTTTTTAAAAAAACAGAGGGCATTCTAATTTTACTTCTCACATCTGAAATTCCAGCAGCTGTGTGTGCAATTAAATGAATTAAAAATTTGTGAAGCCGAGTTGTAATGATGTCCAGATTTCATGTCTCAGTTTAGAATGCTTCTTTTTCTCTGCATGACAAATCTAAAATTTCAACCTAAAACATCATCAAACATTGAACATGTTTTTTTTTTTATATAAATAAATTTGGTTTGGCTGAGTTTTGTAGGGTTAATGCCGTTTTTCAGCATGATAAGCTATACATGATGGCTAGTATATTTTGCGGAGCAAGCTTTCTCACATATCCATGTAATTCAAGTTAAGACTCAAACTCATGGGGACAGGTGAGATGTTTGAGTGATCCATAAAGGCTAATGACCACATGGTCACCTGGGTCCATTTATAAACATGTCCATAATGGTAATCTTCCCTTGTCAAACATTTCCCGGCGATGTGTATTTCGCTGACCTTAGATCAGGGGTGTCAAGCATACAGCACATCAGACTCATTATAGCCTGCAGACCAGGTCTCTTGTTTGTGTCAAATTTTTTAAATTATCATAGTTCATGATACCTAAAGCCCGAATGAAGTACATTTACAGTAAATTTACCTGCCATAGCAAATGAGTTTGAAACCACTACCCTAGATTGTTTATATGGTCTGCAGATAGGTCCTCTGACAGGAGTTTAATGAAAAGCGTAAAACAACACAGAGAATAACAAAATTATGGAGAATTCATAAGACCATGCCAATTTAGAAACAAACTTCAAAATGTAATCATGCTATGTGGGTTTCCTATACTGTATTTTAAATTAGAAATGTGTACAAGGAGCACAGATGCCCCAACAAACTGCCTGAAATAACCTAAATGCAAAACTTAATCAAGGCATGGCAACCAGATGGACAACTGTAACACTGTACATCACTGCTGCTATCATGATGACTAAATGCAGCAGAACCAATTTATAACAAGCTAAAACAGATCAAAAATATTTGTTAATTATAAACACACAGAGATTGATTAAATAATGGAAATATATTATTACATCATAAATTGGACTTGCCTAAGAATTTAGCAAAAACCTAAAAATGTACTATATCTACACCGGCTATGACGGATTTTGTTCCATGTTGATTCATGCACATGGCGCATGTAAAATGAGGCTGGTATAAAAAACAATATATTTATGGATAATGAAAGCAATGGGTTTAAATAATTATGCAAATATTGTGCAACATATCTGCAAGACTTCTGGGTAAGCAAACATAATTATCTTAAGATCATTCTCCATGTAAAGAATCAGATTGATATCAAATGTAGATTTATATTATGTCTACACAACAAAACACAAATATTGCTGAAATAGAAATTTGCTTCTAACTTGTTACGTTCCAAGTATTTAGGTACAAGGAGGCTGCAGGAATTTATCAATGGGTCCTGGGCCCATCATTTTAGAAAAAAAATACAAGTTTGAAATGAAATTGCTTATGAGTAAATGCTAACACAAAAAGGCAAGTAAATATTTCAGGTGGTTGGTGAATTCTCCAATCTCTTGCTTGATAGTGCTGATTCAGGGCTGCTCTGTGTTTTCTTCATTGAAAATGATACTGTGTCAAGAACAAATCTAACTTTGTTCAATGAAAGTTGATACTTTCTAGCTAAGTGTTTTGCATTTCTTTTGATTCAGCTCACACAAGCACTTTGCTTTCACTCTTCAATACTTATAAATGCTTACAAGAGAGTGAGCAGACTTGGTTCAAACTGAAAACACAAAGTGCTACATTCACAATCTTTTTGCTTATAACCTTCATGTCTTTTTATTATTTGGGAATCACAGGTAGAAAACCTATTTAAAACTTGGATCAAAGAAGTAATTAAAGTTAAAATATTCATTCTTTTCTGATTTAACTATTAATTCTTTCAGGTTTTTTTTTTTGGGGGGGCACAGATAGCAAAATTTTTACACCTGAATCATGTAATTAGAATTACCAAGAGTATTCAAGTGACTGAGGGTAGTGTTATAAAATATTACTATATAATGATTTAGTAAGAGTATCCATTGTTATGCTGTCCATAATGTTTTATCTCAGCCCCAAGCATTCTCCTGCATGTTGTACAAGGTGACTAATGAAGGTATTCTTTTTGCTACGGAATGCATCCTATGATTATTTTTTGGCCAAGATCTTACATTCTTTAAAAGAGTGGAGTTTATATAGAATATTTTACTCTGTAATTTTTTCAATGAATTTTAAACTTTGCCTTTTTAAATTTGTAATTCTTTTAATGATTTTACCCTCTGCCATTACCTTTGTTTTGTACACTTTTTTAAATGTACCTAAAACTTTACACTGCACTTTAGAATAGACTGATGTGTCAACCAATACATCTTCCCACTGAAATGTCAAAATTCTGCTGCCCCAAACACAGGGTGGCATTGCCAGCCAATATTTCTTAATCTAGTATCCTTGGAAATGTGTGACCTGCAGAGATTGTATGCTTAATTATTTCTCTCTCTGTCACGTAGTTATCACATTTAATTTTACTCATATACTCTGTTAGACAATTTCTGGCCCAGAACACTATCATCTCTGACATCAAAAGAGTTATGAAATCGGAAATGAAGGTGGCATAACAAAAAATATCACCAATCAGAGACTAAGTGAGGTTATGCGAACATACGAGTTATGATAATGAATAATCAAACGATCGATTTTTGCAAGTCATACATATTTCCATGATCCTGGGTTATGGAATACAGGCCTGCAAATGAAGTCTTGTGTTTGGTGGAAAATAGGCCACATGTGTAGTGACATCAGAATCTGAGATTAATTATGCTCGTTAAACTTTTATGGTTCACAATATCTAATGATGGTGAAGGAACAAAACATAGCAGTGGTGACTGCTGATGGGAGATTGGACTGCATTATTTTCTGAGTATAGGAGATCTTGTGCTTGTATGACCCTTCAGCTGACAGGCTTTCACTACAGATGCTCAGGATGATTCCGCAGACACTCTATAAAGTCCCTAGGATCCATTTCTCTTTTACAAATCTGGTGTATAGCAGTAAACAATGGAAACCTGTATTAAATAAGAAAAATATGTGATTTTACTTTACCCAAAAGAATCTAGAAATGTTATCATGGAAATATGAATTCCACACAAGAGTACTTGAAAATTGACCTAATGCAAAACTTGACTGGATGGGTGTAGGTAGGTGTGGATGTATGGACAGACCCGCTTCTGTGGGGCATTAAATAAAAATAAGAAGCGAGTTTGGGCCTGGCATAACTAACACTGATTTCCTCTGCCTATTAGCCAATAATGAAACAGCTAAGAAATACAGATAAGCATGATGCCTTCTGGTAAAATTTCTTCCAAATGCTGGTGATTTCATTAGTTATGTAAACAACTGTATCGAGGTTTCTCCTGTATTCTGTACCTTCATCAACATTTGATACAACTTAGCATCACTTTCTTCAATACTGAAAGGCCCCAATACCAGGCTGCTTTTGAGATAAGTTGTGAATATTTTTCTACGTTGTTAACAACACCCATATCCAATGAAGGAACAGCAAAATTAGTGTAAATCTGAAAAAGTTCAGGCTTGGACACTTTCTCTCAAATTCGATCCAAGTCTGTATAGTCTATTTTTTTTTTTTTTTTTTTTTTTACAGAATTTATTAAAGGTTTTTCTATTTTTAGTAACAACAGCCATATTTGATGGCAGATTTGTATCATCTGTATATACCTAAAAGCCCTTCAAGCCTGAATGCTTTCTGTGAAATTTGGTAAAATTGTGTTTACTGGTTTTTGAAAAGAAGCCATGGAACATATTTTCCACATAAATGCTGTCATGTTGAATTACAAATCAGCATCACTTGTAAATATTTGAAAACACTTATTACAAAAATGTTTTCTGTTAATTTAGCAAATTGAACAGTACTGTGAACTGATTATTATTCGTTGGGTAACTGTTTTTCAGTTTCTGTGGGTAAGCTAGAACGTAAATTTAAAGTTGCAATGAAATATGAACCAAGTTGATCTTTAAAGTACCAACCCACCATCACTATTTATAGTGCCGAGAAGCATTAGGATACGTTGATGGAAGACGAGGAACAGTGACTTAATCATGATTGAATTCACAAGCAAAGTTTCATAATTTTTTTTAAAAAGGTCAATACTATTGTAATACCTCAATCTGATGCAAAAGAAATTAAAAGCTTTTGTCCTTCTTTACCTCCCAAAGCATGTATTATATACATTTATATTCAGGAGTTTTAAAAAGAATTGAGATACTAATTAACACTGTTCCATAACAAATACAATTATTAATATGATTTCAATCAATGAGTTGGATTCAAACATTCGTCACTGAGGAAAAAGAAAAACGTTTTCTGTGCATTTTTATTACGTTGATCACAAGTACTATTCATTAGTACACTAATTAAATGGAATGCATGGGCACACTGCTATTGCTAAACAAGGCATAACAAACTGCTCAATAAGCAACCTTCAGATTGACATGCTTTCTTCAAAATCATTATAATCAGCTCCATCTGATACTATACTATGTCATACGTTGAAATTATCCACTGTGCATGAAGTAATTGAAACCCATATTAATGCCACCATTCCGTTCAAGTGGAGTATTGATAACAAGGTCTGGAGATGGCCACCATGGTTTGAATGTAGGAAGTCACAGCAGCAGCATTTTCATTCAGGAACTGCTACAAATCTTTAGAGTGCTTTAGTAAAACCCATGCTGATACAACCATCCATTTAGATTGCTTTAGTAAAACCCATGCTGATACAACCATCCATTTAGAGTGCTTTAGTAAAACCCATGCTGATACAACCATCCATTTAGAGTGCTTTAGTAAAACCCATGCTGATACAACCATCCATTTAGAGTGCTTTAGTAAAACCCATGCTGATACAACCATCCATTTAGAGTACTTTAGTAAAACCCATGCTGATACAACCATCCATTTAGAGTGCTTTAGTAAAACCCATGCTGATATAACCATCCATTTAGAGTGCTTTAGTAAAACCCATGCTGATACAACCATCCATTTAGATTGCTTTAGTAAAACCCATGCTGATAGAACCATCCATTTAGAGTGCTTTAGTAAAACCCATGCTGATACAACCATCCATTTAGAGTGCTTTAGTAAAACCCATGCTGATACAACCATCCATTTAGAGTGCTTTAGTAAAACCCATGCTGATACAACCATCCATTTAGAGTACAGCAGACCTGCCAAGCCTAACAAGACCTTCTCAGTAAGGCAGCCATTTTTTTTTGTAAATTAGACAAGTTTTTATTAAGGTTTAACAAAATATCATTTACTGCTATTGTCAAGCTGGAAAACATGCATTTTAATGTCCAGAAGTATGATTCAAGACTGAAGTAGTGACACTAATCACTGTGTTCAAATAGGCCTAAATAATGTTTGAAGTTAATTTGAACCTTAAACACCTCCAGTACAGTTTCACAAACTGCTGTTCCAAAACCCTACGGAGCTCAATGGTTTCCTGCTATCTCTCAACCTGATGTAATCCTTAAAAGAAATTAAATTTCACATTGGTGATGTTGATGCCAATCATCTTTCCCACCATGTGCCATGCTCGAATGCATTGTTGTCCTTATTGCATTTTCCCCAAGAATCTGAATATTCCCTTTAATTCTTCTGTTCTGAGTATTAAAGTTTTTTCTGAGGTTTATTTTCCCTTCCATTCTGAAAATGTATTGCTTGATGGATACCATTTTTAAAACAATTAAGCAACAGCTTGATCATACAGATGGTATGCAACACAGAATATGAGCAGTTTAATGCATCTGAGGTACTCCTGTAAAGTTGGTCTCTTTCCCTGACCAACTCTACTGAATCTAATGTGAAACCCAGATTTAAATCAAACATGCTTTTATTCTGTAAGTACATATTTTAAGGGTAATTTCCATAAGACTTACTGCAAAACCATAAGGGTTTGCAAGTCAAACAGCCATAAAAAGATTTTCAAGATGGCAACCAAGGTAGACCACTCCTGAAGTTAGATTAGTAACATTTAAATATATAAAAAAATTATACATACTTCAATAAGTGTTTCTCTGAAAACCCAATGTTATTATGACCAACTGTTCAGAAGGAACTGGTGCTGCTTTTGGGTTTAACTCGATTTTCAAGCATAGCAGAGGCTATACATGGTGGCCAGTATAACTGGTGGAGGAAGATCCTGGGAAAACCCCCGTAAGAGCCACTGACCCACAGGAAGCTAATGGCAAGCTTTCTCACATACCCACATTGTCCAAGATCGAGACTCATACCCTCATGGACAGAGGTCAGATGACAGTGATCAATAAAGGCAAGTCCTTTAGACCATGTCTCCACAATTACTGGACACTTTTATATTATTTTTATTATTTTTTTAAAATATATATTTTATAGAACACTAACATATTATTGATAGGACACTATTTATTATATTCTTCATAGAACACCATTATATTATTTATAGAACACTCTTTATATTCTTTATATAATACTATTAAATATTTTATAGAGAACAATTTTATTCTTTATAGGACACTATTATTATTGTATAGGACACTATTATATTATTTACAGAATATTATCATATTCTTTACAGGACACAATTATGTTCTTTAGATGACAATATTATATTATTTACAGGACACTATTCTATTTTTAAATGACACTATTATATTATTTATAGGACACTTATATTTGTATAAGACAGTATTATATTATTCATAGGACACTATTATATTATCTTTATGATACTACTGTAAATATTTGTATAGGACAATATTATATTCTTTATAGTACATTGTCATTTTGTTTATAGGAGACTATATTTGTGATGGGACACTTATATTTGCTTTAAAAGAAGTTTGTGTGTGTGTATATAATGGAAGACAATGAAACTCATTTCCACTGTAAGAAAAATGAAGATAGCCATAGACTACTTACTAACTACTAAATTTTATCTAACTGGCATTTGCTGAGTAACATTTTTAGTTTTATGCATATGAATGAAAAGAATAATATCAATCAGTAATAATTTAGTTTTATATGCAATGCATTAGAAGAACCAATAAAACATAAAATGCACTAAAATATAACCAATGACGACAGTCAGAAATTATAATACAATTATCCCTATTATAACATGAGTTTAAGTATGAAGTCAAAAATTAATTGAAAAATTTTCCCATGGTACTATGTAACAGGAAGAGTGAAAAAATGACAATGGATCAGAGTTTGTGACTATATATCGTGCATTAAAATGCCAGAAAATGTAATGTTCGACCCCCAAAAATAAATCTGTTACAGTCATAGATGTGCTAGAATGTTGTTTCCTTTTACAGTACCTTTCAGTGAGATTCTTCTGTTCTAGCATACTGTAGATCTCTCTGGCCACAAGTGGTCCCTGGAAACTCTGACCATGGAGAATTTCTTTCTCAAGCTCCTTCAAAGTCTTAAAATATATGGAATAATTTCAAATTAAAAAGTGTACATAATTGGATATAAAACTATACATTTCATTCTATCTAAACAATTCAGAGATAGCATGCTTGCTTCACATCTTTGCAATCCTGAATTCAGTCCTTAGTCTCACTAGTATGGTGCTGCTCATTTATAGCAGACTAGCCACATATTTTGGTTCCAATATGATTATTCTAATTCTACAACCATTCTGAGACACTGTACTTCATCTTCTATCTCTGAAAGTATTTACCAAGCAAATTTATACTTGAGATGAGACTGAATTCATCTCTTTGTATCTAACAAATTTCAAACCATACCCATACAGAGCAGCCTAATGAAAATGATAAAGCTACAGAGCTGTGACATAGACTTTCAACCACTCAGGTGGCCTAAGTGGTTAGAGCACCTGCCTCTGATGCTGGAGGTTGTGGGTTCAAACCCCAGCTAAGTCATACCAAGACTTAGAAAAAATGGTACTAGCAGCCTCCTCACTTGGAACTCATCATTAACAGGTTAGTGTTAGGACTGCTCGGCCTGGTGTCAGGATAATGTGACTGTGTGGGACATCATGCTACATGTCTGCGGCATGATGTCCCAGTGCTAGACATCACTATAAACTGCCACACTGCAGACATCGTAGCAATATGACTGGAAAAATGTTAAAGCAATATCAAAAATTCAAATCACACACACACACATGCAGACTTTCATACAGGTCAAACAAAAGTCAGTACATATGCACTGTATGCATGATACCTATTGTGATAACAGCTACACTTGAAATACAGGAAGACTAATAAATATACCCAACATGAGTACCATGAACAACACATTATATGTGTGTGTGTGTCTGGATTTTTAACACAACTTTAAAAATGTTTCAGTCATATCACTACAATGTTGCAGTGTGGCAGTTTATTGTGATGTCTAGCACTGGGGCATCATGCTTCAGACACATAGGAGACCAATCGGTCCTAATACTAACCTCTTAGTGCTGAGTGCCTGGAGAGGTAGTTGCTTCTACAATTTTTATAAGTCTTTGGTATGACTTGGCTGGCATTTGAACCCATGACCTCCAAACTCCGAGGTGGGTGCTCTAACCACTCGGCCACCAGTACCTTGACCTTTGACATTGTGAAACTCAAAATCAACAGGGTCCTTACTTAGACCAAATGCAAGCCATCCTCAAAATTTTTTTAATTGCAGATGGTCAGGAACTCAGTTATTTTGCAGAAGTCAGTTTCTTCTTCACAATGACCTTGACCTTTAAGCTTGTCAGGGTTCCCATAATTTTTTAAACAAAAATTTCAAGGCCTCTTCCATTTTTTTTCTACTTGAAATTGTTTTTATTCAAGGTTTACTTAAAACTCTAACTGAATAAAATTTTTAAACATTTTGACTTGGAAAACATGCATTTTTAAATCAAAGGCTGCTTCTATTTTGTGACTCGTCAAAACACCTGTTCTATGACCACAAATTAAAACAGAATGAATCACTTGAAACAAGTTACTATAATTATTGAATTTATATACATTTTGTTAAGTCATTAATTTACTGAACATAAATGTTAAATTTTTTTGCTTAACTATGTTAGCATGAAGAAATTAATTTTAGAAAAGGGTCGTTTTAAATTCTGAAAAGAAGCCCTGAAATATTATATACCTTTGCATAAAACTGGACTGATAGTTTTAAATTCTAAATCCACTTGTGCAGATCTCCGGAAAAATGTCCATACAATTCGCTTATCACTACTTGATCCCTTACTAAAAAAGCCACTGGCACCCAACACAATCTTGATACCAAAAGGGTTTTAAACCCACTGTCTTCAATTGGAACTTGTATGATTTGAGCCCATTGTAGTATCAAGTTTACGTCAAGTGCATGTGTAAACAGTAAAGTCAGCTCCCTCTGCATTGCATCATACTAAAGACTGACAAGCTGGCAAAAGTAATTGATAACTGACATCAATTAGATCTTCTTGCAATACATTATGTGATAATGATACCTTGGGAGAGTGGTTTTGAACCTTTTTTAGATGGGATCCTATAAAATAGTCTTTCTGAACCCTATGACCCTGATTCCACATTTTCTTAAGTTGTGCCACCCTCAAAAAAAAAAAATCCTGGCGACCCTCTGTGACCCTCCAGAACGTCCACACGACTCTGATTTGGGTCACAATCTCGGGTTTAGAAACCACTGCCTTAGAAGTATATCTACTAGATTGTAAATGAAAAGTATTTTCAAAGCTGTAACTCCAATGATGGGCCATCTTTCCATCTTTTACACTTTATTACCCTGTCAGAAATAATAGAATAGTAATCCATCATTTATGTTGCTTCAGGAATGGGAAATTCCACCCCATGAATTAGATTCTGTGGACAGGAATGCAGGTTTCAACCAATGGATCAGAATTTGTGTGCAGAAGCAAGGAAGAGCCATAATCAAGCCCACAAATTAATCTTGAGGTGGAATTTCTAAGGAGGGTCCCACACCAGCACATCTGGATGGATTCTATTATTCAAACAGGACTGCAAACAATGACACCAGAAAGATGAACATTATCATGTTTCTAACATCATTAACTTATGCAATCCTGCTGGAAAATTAAATACCAAAAAGGCAACATTTTGCAGTTATAACAACAGCAAATTATACTTTACAACCAATTCTTTGCAACAAATTCTAGTTTACAACAAACACTTTAATCCAAACTCCTATACTTTTCCGATGTGTTACAAATTTTGACAAAAGCACTATGAGTATGTTGCTTCTGTACTGATTATTTAACATGATGTTTTTGAACAGATACATAAGAAAATTATTCCATCATCTGGTGTGAGACCTGCAAATTTTCATATTCGATATCATCATTATTTGTTGCCAGAGACGCATTTCTGCCTAAAATTCCAACCGTCTGGTGATATTTCTCAAAATGACCGAAAATATGATTAACTCTAACACTGTCATATACTGTGCATATGGGACATCTCTGTTGTTACCTTTTCTGACTGAACCACTGCTTCTCCCAGCATTCTGTTTCTGCCTCCATGACATGTAGCCACCAAATCAGCCACTCCACAACTTTCAAAAAATGTCTCCCGTGAACACCCTTTAAATAAAATATAAAAACCTTTAAAATAAAAATATTAAAAACAACGTAATGAGAACATTTGGGTGCTTGAGCATTCTTATCACAAATTACATCAAGCATGATATTTATGGCTTTAAAAAACGAAACAAAAAAAACCCGCCAAGAAAACCAACATATCCTGCTGAATCTATTGTCTAACGTGTTTCCATGGAATGAATTATCTCCCCTCTATCTGATTAGCGAATAATTGTGATGTCGTCTCAACCCTTGCCACTGTGAAAAAAGTGACACCCATGCTTCATTGTGGTAATACTGGTGAGGCAGAAAAAAAACCTCAACACTGAAAATGCTATAATAATGTATATGTAATCATTTGCTGTGATATTAAGCAGTGAATTACAGGACTTTATGAAGGAAATAATCTTGATATTTCACTACAGTGAAAAAATATATCACTGGCTGTCATCGGACACTGATAATATTGTAACCATAAAATCTTAAGTTATTCTTAGATGCTTACATATCTGAGAGGTTAATATGGCTGCCTCCAGTTAAATATTACTCGTGTTCAAATCCAAGAAGGTAAATATTTAATTTTCTTATGTCCCGTTTTACTTTGAATAGAAAAGAATTATGTAACTGTTCATATCTT